>CAAKMY010016231.1:0-39274 GCA_901111285.1 Corrigiola litoralis
TCTAGGAAAGCTACATTCTCTAGCTTTTGATAAAAAGCTCCCAAAAATCTACAATCTACCCCATAATTTACTTTACCAAACACAACTTTTCATTTTTGCATAGATGTTTGAATGGTCAAAAAGCTAGAATCTAGATGAAAATGTGTTGCCAAACATGCTCTTAGATAGGAAGCTTGTTGCCACTTATGAGTTTACCTCGAGTATGAGCTTGCCAATACCCAGGTTAAGATCTAATTTCAAGTCATAATGTGATGACGGTAAGTGGCGTTAGTAATACCAATTAAGTCAAACTAAATTTGTAAGATCTCAAGAATTATAGTCGTGCGCCCATCGGAAAATTGAGAAGCTAATGTGAAGCTTTGTAATAGATATCACCCACCATCATATTAAAGGCATTTAATCTTGGACTTGTGCGAGGACAGATGAGATATAGAGTGACAACTCTATCTAACTAGTGATGGTTTGGTTTTTGGCGATTGTGAGGTGTAGTGGGCTACAAATGGTATCAGAGCAACCTTTCGACGACGAGTTGATTATATATTAAGGCATACCTAAGTCAAGCACATACCATGAAATGGTTATGGGTTAGGATGAGATCAACCCCCAAATGCAATGAGGACATCGTGATCCTACATGGATGAATTTGTAACCCCCTAAGATAATAAAGTCCCACATCGGAAATTTGAGGATCTCAAGAGAAGTTTACAATAAATATCACCCGCCATCATCTTAATATATTTTTTTTTATTGTAGGCTTAAGAAAGGTGAGGACAAATGGGCTCTAAGAGGCTAGTATATTCAATTATTGGGTTGTGTTGACACGTTGGCGAGGTGAGTGAATACAAAAAATTATTTACAATAAGTATACTTGGCAGTGCTGACATTTGCATTTAGAACATAATAAAGACAAATACATTATGCATTTTGAAAACTAAGAGAATAGAAGGAATTTTTAATATATATGTCGGTTATTCGCACTTGAAGATATATGCCCCACAAATGGATTCTGTCACAACTCAAACTAATACATTAAACTTAATTGAACTTAATTGTCTTGGTCATAACATAAATTAAATCAACTAAAGTAAAGTGAACTAATGTCGTGAACTGAAATGAAATAAACTACTAAGCTGAATTGTTGTGAACTATACCAGTAAACTGAACTAAACTGAACATAAATTACATGAACTAAACATAAATCAAGTGCACTAAACTAAACTCGTGAAAAGCGAACTGAACCTAAATGACCCGAAATAATTATAAATCGATAGAGATGATTATAGTAATAATAATAAAAAAATACTACTAACAACTATAATAATAATAATGATTATGACAAATCTACGTACTATTACATATGAAACTCGTAGTTCCAAAAATAACTATTATATTTACAATAAAAATTGATAATTACAATAATAATAACAATAGTAATAATTGTAATGATAACAACATCATAATTAATCTTAAAAATAATAATATATTAGTTAAGCAACTTAATTTCAAAAGGATGGAATGAAATAAAGCTGATTGAAAACTGAACCGAATTGAATAAAACTGAATTAAACTAAACCGAATTAGTGCAATCCTTTCATATAGAAAATAAATAAAAAATTTAAGTAAGCCGAAAATTGGCGCCAAACCCAAAAGCACCCAAACAAACTAAATTTCCCTCCCTTTTTGTTCCCCAATAACCCCCACAAAAACATGAACATCATTCCAACATCACCAACTTAAAACTCCCCAAATGTTGCAACCCATAACCCTCCTCACCCCACAAAACAAGCCAATCACAACCCCTAAACTCACCTTCGGCTGCCCGAACCTCGACCGCCTTCTCGCCGGGGGCATCCCTTGCGCCTCCATCACCGAGATCGTGGCCGAAAGCGGGTCCGGCAAGACCCAACTCTGCCTCCAACTCCTCCTCTCCGCACAACTCCCGCCCTCGGTTGGCGGCCTCGCGGCGTCCTCGCTTTATATTTATACCGAATTCCCCTTCCCTGACCGCCGTCTCGGGCAGCTTTCCCGCTCTTTTCGACATTTTAACGCTGCCCATTTCGACGATTTGGGGTATGATCCACTGGATAAGGTGTTGGTACAGGGTGTTCATAATGCAGATGAATTGTTCGACGTTTTGCTTAAGTTAGATTCTTTTTTAAAACGGCGGAATTTGGGCCCGTGGCCGGTTAAGCTTATTGTTATCGATTCGATTGCTGCGCTTTTTAGGTCTGAGTTTGAGAATACCCCTGCTGACTTGAAGCGGAGGTCGTCGTTTTTTTTCAAGATTTCGGGAAGGTTGAGAGGGTTGGCGGAGAAGTTTGGGTTGGCGGTCGTGGTGACGAATCAGGTGGTTGATTTTATGGGGGGTAATGACGCGGTTAGTGGGTTGAGGATAGGGAATTTGGGGTGTTTGTACACTTCCGGGAGGCGGGTTTGTGCCGCTTTGGGGTTGGCGTGGGCGAATTGTGTTAATACAAGGCTGTTTATATCGAAGACGGAGGAGGTTTTGGGTGAGAGGAGTGGGATGGTTGAGGAAAATGGGAGGAGTTCGGTTTGTGTTCGGAGTAGGAGGGACATCTATGTTGTTTTCGCGCCTCATTTGCCACCGTCTTCGTGTGAGTTTACCATCCTTAGGGAAGGGGTTTTCGGAATTGAAAGGAGTAATAATCAGCTTGTTATGAGTGAGAGAGGTCAGTAAAAGGTAGAAAAGACTATTGGTGTAGAAAGTGTATCTATAAGTTTTGCTGTAGTGTAAGGAATTGCTTGAAATCTTCCTTGTGCGTTTTACGATCAAGGGTAAGCTTTCTTAAAAGCTTAACGCATAAACAAAATTGCGCGAATGTTTCTTGTTTCATGTGATTGGAATTTGCAGGGTCATGAAGTTTCTAGTAATTTAGATTGTAGTGTTAATATTCTATTAAAACGAAGTAGCAAATGGTCATGGGACTTCATCTCAAGGGTTGATTGCAAACAAACTCTCTGTTTACATCAGGGTGCGTATTCCTGATACCTCCTTACCCCGATTGTGCAGGAGCCTCTTTCAAGGCATTGGGGTGATGTAATGTTGTAATGTTGATTGTAGTGTTCATATCTTCTCTATCGATTTGCTAGTGTCATAATTCTACTGATTTCTGAATTGTTTGGTAAGTATACTGGTGGTTGTCTTTTCTGCAACTGTTGAGATTAGTGTTTTAATACTTTTCATTGTACGGAAGGTGCCAAGTCCCCAAATTCTTTACACTGTTTGCAGCTAATGGAATGAGAGCACTATCAAAGTAATTAATTGAAATGCTTATCACTCAGAATTGATCAACCTTCATAAACATATATGGTGGTTAATTTGTTTTGACTAACTACCTAGAACATCACTCCAGCTACTCCCAACCTCCATATACAATACTTCCCTCTTTCAAGACTGAGGTCATCGACAATATTGCATAGAGTCTGAAACCAAATTACGAATCCCAGGTTTATCACTTGTCTGCTCCCACCTTCCAGGTATAACTGATGTGTCTCAGGCTTACAGCAAAATCTCTTCCTGGACAATGTTACTGTCCACAGTGCAGCCCGAAGCATATTGATAGGGATCAAAGCATCCTTCATGGAATGATTCTCATTGTTTCCAGCACCGGTTGTTTGCCTAATGTTTGAATAGCCCAAAGTGTGGGAGTGCGGCACAGAATGCCCTGTGGATGTCTTATGTTGTTTAAAGTCTTAAGTAATCTCTCCTTTCTATTCACCAGTGTTATGTTTTCTGCTGATTTCTTCATTTTTAATTGTATTGGCATAGTGAAAGTGCAATGGAGGTTGTTTATTGTGCGTCTCAGTTAGAATACTGTTAGTATTAGTATCGCATTTTGTTCGTACTAGTGTGTTAGGTGCCATCTGCAGCAACAATTTCCTCCAACGCATAAGTGAGAGGTTTCAACTCTCAAGTCATTCTGTAATGGAAGGGTAAATTCATAACTTGATATGATAAACTCTGCCTGGTATTGTTATGGTTCTGTAATCAGGTTTGACAGCTCGGCCTTCGACTCTTCAAGCTTATACACCACATCTGACATCACTTTACAGCACTAAGAAGTAGTCTACATTGCTAAAGGTGGAGACCTTGTACTTTATGATCAATCTTCTTGCTCCAGGCAGCTCATAATAACACTTCTGCCTACATGATTGAACCGCCAACAAAAGGCTAAAGACGGTTTAAAGTTTTGCTGGGATGGGCTAGCTAACCTGGCCAATTTGCTTGCATTGGACTTTGAGTAACCATCAGTTGTGAAATCCAGCCATTAGAGTGGCTTCCGAGGGTTGTTTAATTTGCAAATATGTGATGATAAATAAAACTTTCAACTATGAACAAATAACTGACAGATAACGGACCATCAGTTGTGGAATCCATCCCTTATATGATAGATCGTGTATCGAATTTATTAGTATAAAAGACATTCACGTAAAATAAATTCACCTACCATATTCTTCATATTCACCAAGTACAAAGTACATATCATGAATAATTTATGAATTACATATGCACCTTACAACGTATGTATTCATCCATAATCATCTTGGTGCAGAAAACATCATACGGGTGTGTGTTAGTAATTTAGCCTAAATTGACTCGATTATTTCCAGGTGTGTCTTTTCAATTTAAGAATTTACTATTTTAAGTTTGTTTCACTTTGGGTAACATTTACATTACTTTATATAAGGTCACACAAGTGATATCACCTCATATCAAGAGTTCAATTCTCATTTACAAACTTATACCCAACCAAAAAATACAAATAAATATATTGGCAAGCCTGAGAAAACAACCAATTCTTGGCCAAGCCGCCAAAACTAGACTTCCATTCTCTCTTTAGTTGTTCTTTCGTACTGTTTTTAGCTCAAACTTCTCCTCAACAACACTAACAATAATGGACTTCATTCAAGAATATCAGGTCAAAACTCACTACTTCTCAGTTTATACCTTTAAAGCTCACTTATTTGTCTCCATTTTCATCTACTTGCATTATTCTTGTCTTTACTAATGACCCCATTTACTAGTTTCTATTGCCTGCATGGATTTATGCACGTTTGTTGCTTCTTTACTAATGAACTTGCATTGAGTTTATGATTCAATGATGACCCTTTTGATGGTTTTGTGGAAGTTGGTTTAATAAGGATTCAAGAAATGTTTTTTACTTTGATAACCATAGATTATACTTTGTATAATTGTATTGTTGGTATTTTTGTCACTAATATGATCATTTTACAGAATAATAAATAAATGGTTTTGCCATTTTATTGATTTTAGAGCCTTTTGTAGTGTTTACAGCATTGCTGTTCTTTTTGTTCTATGAGGTTTGCTATGTTAATGATTATGCTCTCTTTTGTCTTTACAAACCACCCCATTTCCTTAGTAATACTAGTTAATGGATTTGCCAATTTGTTAATTTTAGAGCCTTTTCTAATGATTTCGGCATTGTTGTTCATTTTTTCTATGAGGTTTGGTATGATTATACTTTCTTTTGAGCCATTATATTGCCATAAAGTCTTCTATGATGAACTTGCATTGTTTATGATTCATTGATGGCCCTTTTGATGACTTTGTGAAAGTTTGTTTGTTAAGATTCAAGAAATGCTTTTTACTTGATATTGTTGGTCTTTTAGTCATTAATATGATCAATTTACAAAATAATAAATAAATGGTTTTGCCAATGTAAAATTTAGAGCTTATTCTAATGATTTTAGCATTGTTCTTATTTTCTTCTATGAAATTTGATATGATAATGCTTTCTTTTGTCCCATTATATTACCATAAAGTCTTGTATGAGAAATTAGTTGGTCTTAAAGTGACCACTTTTTTGATAAAAATGATCACTTTTATTTGTGGTTAATAAAAAGTGACCAGTTTAACTTAATTTGTGACTAAGTATAATTTTTAGTTAAGCTTAAGCCGTCTCTTTTAATAATTTGTGTTTTAGTACTTAAGTTGGGTCTTGTGTCTGAAGTTTTTTTGCTGCTTTATGTGTTTGCTAACTTCAATTAATGTTTACTTGCAGCCTTGTACATCAAGTAGTGTAGATGGGGACTGTGAAGATGGTTTCTTGGTTCTTAGACTGCCTGAAGATGATCCTTTGCTCGAAAAGAAGGCAGTGAGTAACTGAGTACAACTTTAGCTCTTCTGAGAGTATGAATTTTTTCAACTGCCCTTTATTATTCTCGTGACTGGATTCGATGGTGCTTTGCGAGAGTGACTCTGATTATCCTGTTTGGTAAATTTGTTGATAGAAAAGTTAGAAACTGGTAAGCATGTTAGGAACCATACGTTGCTAGAATACCTTGACCAACTAATCAACTATTGCTTATCATAGTCCTAGCTTTAGTTCTATACATCTTAGCTTTGATGAAAATCAATCTCGTTTTTTGCATTCATAGAGGGTGCACTTATATGAACACTAAACACGCAACTCCGTGTTGCTGCTTTCGTATTATTTTCTTAACAAGCTTGAATATTGTGATCTATTTACTGAGTAATTTGGCACTTGGGATTGACCTCGAATGTTAAATCAAGTGAGAGTTCTGTGTTCCTAGCAAGGAAGGTTGAAACGCTTAGATACCCTATCTTAAAGCAGCAAAATTATTTTATAACTTCTACTTTGTGTATCCTGTAGTTTCTTTTTCTCCTGTTGTTGGCTATATTATATGCGTTACTAGGCTTCTGCATGCTTAATTCTTGGAGGAGCATGTGGCTGAATTTTCTTAACCTCAGGGTTTTCCTTTACAGAAATTGTTGAAGGACAAGGGTTATTCTGTAAGCGCCCGTGTGTGCTTTCGTAACTCTTCAGTACCTGATTCAGCGAAAAATACGTTGGATGCATTGCTCCAGATAGCCAGAATACTCCGCTTGAATGATGTAAGTTCTATCGATAATTTTAGTGCTATTGGATGTGTGGGAAGCGCATTTATCGGGTTTAGCTTGGGCATGGCTTTGCAATGGTCCCATTTATGTCAAAATCAAAGTTAGGGGTACTTGTTTCATATGGCTTTATATGATGTAACTGGTGGAACATACTGAGCTTGTTGTAACACTTGAAAATGCTTGTACTAGAACTATGGTATTGATTCTTATGACAAGCTGACTTCATCTGGTGCAGATGGAGTTATATTTTGGCCCTATAAACGTGGATGCAGCAGAAGAATGGTACAGTCCTCGGAATGAATTGGAGGCTTTCCATTATATCCTCACTCTGATAGATCTCTGCAGCAAGAACACTAAACATGATAATAAGGCTCCCTTACAATATCTAAGAGATGCAATTATTAAAAGAATAGAGAATTTTGGAGCCAAAAGTAAAGTGGCGACAAGGATTGTAAAGGAAGCTTGTGAGAGTGAGAAGCTTCTTATGCAGTGGGCTGAAAAGTGTGGGGTCAAATCTAAGCTGAATATAGCTTGTATGTCGGATAATTATGTTCTTTTTATTCTAATTTGTTGGCTATCACACACCTTATATCTGAAAAGTGTGATGTTTGTTGTTTTGATCACAATCTAGATGTTGAAGGAGCTGGAAGAGGAGCTCTGGCAGTAGAAAACCTTGGAGTTGGAGAAACTGCTTTGGAAATTCCTATGTCTATTATTATCTCAGAAGATCTTGTCTATAAATCCGACATGGTACTTTACATTTTCCCAATGGTTCATCTTTTAACATATTTAGTTTGTTGTCTTTCTAACTTTTAGGTGCATATGAATTTTGTTTTATTTTTTTGCAATTATAAAGGCCATCCGCTAATTGTTTTTGGTTTTCTGTCTTTTCCCCTCTTCCCCTCCTTGTCAATTTCAGAGTCATATATTGGAAGAGATAGAAGGGATCTCTGCCGAAACTATGTTGTTGCTATGGAGCATGACGGAGAGGCACAACATTAATTCAATTTACAAATTTTATTTTGATGCGCTGCCTGAAAATTTTAATACTGGTACGTCCATCTGGCTTTATGTTTTCTTGAAAATTTCGAGCTTCTGATAGGTATATCATATATGATAAACTGATGAGCTGTATGAACCCCACACAAACTAGTTTATAATAATATCACTTTTGAAATGCTTGTCCTAATCTTCCCCTATATTGTGGCTCGTTATATTATTTGACTGATCGCCTGTGCACCAGTAAACCCTGCCCTTCCCCAGGGCGAGAAACAGTGACATGATTTCTCTACATTATTCATAATAAACAAAAAACTGCCAAGGTGTGCATAAGCATTTTATGCCTATTCTGCAGTGGAAAAGTGGTCCCTCCTTATATCAATATGACTTCCTCTTGGTGGGGGCACTAATATATTATATAGCAGTTTGACTGTCATGTTATTTATCCGAATTGGATAGAACCACTGTCCATGGTGACTTAATTACTGAGATAGAACACCTTTGTATATCTAGAAACATGAATGACTTTTAAGGATTCCTAAAATATATGGAAATATCTGTTCATTTTAGAGTAGAACATCAATAATTTTTGTTTTCCATATGTTCCAATGGAAAAAAGAAAAAACAATGGCGTCTTATTGTAAAGTATCTGCTATTTCAGCAAGTCTGTGTAAGTCAAGGAAGACTCTTTATACAAACTTCATTTTGACCATCATTTCATTCAAGTTACATTCTTTGATATAGGATTAAGCTTTGGGCTGGAAGCAATGATGGCGTTGGATGAGACCTTGGTGTCAGAAGAAATATTTCAAGCTAAGGAGGTTGTTGAAGTATTTTTGTCCAGCGCTCCAGATTCTGACTGTGGCAGTTCGCTTCTGTGGTCAAGAAGTTCTAATTATAATGATAGATTGAGTTACCAGTTTCAATAGTACAACAGACTTTGTTTTTAGGAAAAGAAATGTCTCTAGGATGCATGTGGTAAAATCATCCTCTTGAATTCTTGGACATAGAGTGCTGTATGCTGCTAATAGAAATCAGAGTTCAATAGAAAGATTGCCTTATATATCATCACATACAAATTACATTATAAGCTATTATAGAATTTGGTTAATGTGACTAAAATTCAGTGCAGCTTATATTATAATTAGGTATAAAATTAAACTATGCTGACATGCATATTGCAGCACTTGCGGTCGAGATATGATGAATTGTTTCCTGCACTCTGCATTGGTTATCCCGAGGTCTTCTCACCGGAGCATTACACGTGGGAGCACTACCTATGGGCATGTGAGCTATGGTACTCAAATTCCATGAGAATCATGTTTCCTGATGGAAAGCTAAGAACATGCTTGATTCCCGTTGCAGGTTTTCTAAATCATTCGGTATGTTTTCTTATCTTCCTTTACTCTTTTTATTCCTCGATGAGTCTGAACAATCTTGGCAAAGCTGGTCGGTCATGCTGCTAGAGACCAATTCCTACACTTTTGTCCTGATAATCTGGAAAATAGCTAAGCACTTGTGCATGCCTACTAGATGGCTCATCTTCTTTGATTCCTCTTACACAAGCTATCTGCCCATATTCTACAATCTGTTACAGTCAAGTCTTCAGTTAGCTAAAATGGAAAATGTGTATGACCTTGCTGATTTACATCCAAGTGTTCCATAATATACTTTACGCTGCAAATCAGGTTGCTGAAATAAAACCTCTAGTGCACATTCCTGGGATGTATCATTTTGCTTCTTTATGTATGCGATTGATGCTCTTCTATATTGGGAAGAGCCTCTTTATATCCTTTCATGTGGAACTTAGTCAACCTCCTGAATATCAGTTGAGTAACTTGGTTATATATTGATTGTCTACAGGTTTTCCCTCATATTCAGCATTATGGCAAAGTTGATTCTGCAACAAACACACTCAAATTCCCTCTGTCAAAACCATGCAAGAGAGGTGAACAATGCTATCTAAGCTATGGAAATCTTTCTAGCTCTCATCTTCTCACCTTCTATGGTTTTATACCACAAGAGGACAACCCTTATGATGTAATTCCCCTTGGTAAGTTTCTTTTCTTTTAATAGGTGTGGTGTGACATTGTTATTCAAGTTGGTTTTATTTATCTACGGAAAAAAAAAAGACTTCTTATATTTTCAGAACAACGATTCTTTCTGGTTTAGGGAGATTGTCTCTCGCTGTTTCTGTCTCCGTTTTTTTTCGATTCCTCATTTGTCACTGTACTGTAGATATTGAAGCAGCACAGGACTGCTCTTCTGAGGAAGCCCATCTTGCATCTGATAGTACCACACACTTGGTACGCGGTACTTGGCTTTCGGCCAACCAAGGCATCTTTTACTATGGACTGCCATCACCAATGTTGGAGCATCTACGGAAAGTTTCAAATCCTGGCTTGCATACCATGACTCTGGTATATTTTTATTCCGTTTTCTGTTTGGTATGACTAGTTCGCATGGATCTTGTCGGCTAGCATACTTAAACACTTCCAACTCTGAGACAAATATGTAGTATTGTAGTTGGTCTATTTTCTGCGTTCATGTAAATAGATTGTGTTGAGATTTGTAGTGGTTTGTATTTGACTAAATGACTATTATTGTCGTCAGGTCTATTTATACCCAATTTCCACTTGTTATTGTCTCAGCTGCAAGAAAACTTGGAAAACGAGATGATTGTCCTCGGAGACCTCTATGCTATTTTCGATAACATGATGGATAAGCTTGGAGACTCAGAGATGGATGATAGGTAAGCTTTGTGGGAGTTTCCAATAAACAAAACATTTAGATGCTATCCTGAAGCCTGTGAATTATCGTCTTTTGTAGGGAAAATACGAAGTGGGATGTGGAGTTAGCAATCAAGTGCAAAGATCTGCAGAGGAACACTGTTTCATCGATCTTGACTGCTTGTCATGCTGGTCTGAAATTGGTCGAACACGCACTGGAGAAATGCATGGCTGAGGATGTTCTTGGCTAGCTCGAGCTCCAGGTAGAATGTCTGCCCATGCTGCGTTTTGACTAATTGTCACTGATATGAAGTTCTCCCCTTGTATACATGCCTTTTATATGTTTGTTTAAATATCAGCATACGTGGGTAGATGTCTAGGCAGTAGTTAGTCATAGTCATTGACATTCTAGAGAGAAAGGTCTAGTGTTTGTACCGTACTTCTATTGATACCAATGAAAGCTTTTGCTTCATCAACTTCTCTGAGATTTTTCATTGTTCTCCTCAATTCTTTCTAGTCATGATGCTTTAACGTTGTTGCCATGAAATACAATCATACATAATACATTGTCCTTCCCAAATTAAATATTATATATTATAGTATTTTTGTTTATGAAATCGTCAAAGTATGTAATGGCTGAATCTCCAGTACAGTTTAAGGTCTTGTGGCCAGTAATGTATTGTCCTCCAAACAAGAAAAATATACTCTGTTTAGTTCTGACAGTATCGATTCTCACCTTTAGTAAAAGAATCATATTTCAATGTCCAAAGAATGTCCTCTACCCTTTTAGATATATTGCGAAGTGCTGCATGTTCAAAGCTATTTATTTTCATGTTTTCTAGATATACTCTATCGATATTCAACTAACTTGGGATAACCAAAGAACCAAACTTGTGTATATCTCCATACATCATTTCCAATTATTTGCACCCATATAGCTATGTGCCTTCCACACATACAGTACTGTCAGACCATTCTCGTGCTACTGGCTGGCTGCTGTGGATGATAAAAGTGCTTCACATTGTTGTTAGATACTTCGATTATCATATAATTTATTGAACATTCTGAGATAAAAACTCCAGCACTGAAACCCTTGAGAGCCAAAAAAAAAAAAAAAGCTCATCCAATGGCCATAGTGATATTAATTAAGGTCTTTAAGGATGATAAGAACTTAATGTAGAAAGAACAATCTTTTAAAACTGGGGTGAGGCAAGTGCTTCCTTATAAGGGCTTAGGATGATGCTAATATTGATATATGGGATGGAGGAGAAAAACTCAATGTGTGATGTTAATGCCAGAAGATGAAAGGATTCTACGGAGGTCGGAGGTTCACCCACAGTTCCAGACTACTGTGATTATTCAATTGATTACGTATGACATTGATGCAACTTTGCCCATGGTTAAACACTGAAACTCATTTGTAAGACTAACTCTGTCCTGTGAGATACTCTAAGGCCGTCATCGTCAAGCCTCCGAAAAATCGAACCAAATATGCAAAAGTTATAAGGATTCCTCCAGGGATTAATGGGTTCTGGAACAAGCACTACAACTAGATACTTTTATGATACTGATTCCAAGTTGACCTGAACACTGGTTTTAAGGATATATTTCACTCATATGAGATTCTAAAGGTATAACGCTTACTCCTAAACCTTTTTCCATGTCTAAGCTTTGCATAGAAATGGAGGGAAGCCTCCTAGGCTTGTTATAGGGCCATAATACCAAGGGGTGGGATTAAGCAATACAAATCTCGGTGGAGCTTGCTCAAGATTTGCATATTTTTCTGACAAATTTTATGCCATTAGTCAAACCTTTTCCCTCAGGATGAACTGGAAAGTTCTTTTCTTTTCCTCAATATTCCAAACTTTTGACTTGCATAACTTTGCCTTGCTTTAAGTACTCTTTTGTGATAGGTAACACAAAGGATTGTGCTCGAATGGTGTACTACAGATTCTATGAATGACTGCGGACTAGATTAGCAACCTTTCATTATTCAGAAGTGCAATATGTTTAGCATGACATACTCCTAGTACATGTTCATTTGGAGGACACAAATTGCTTACAACGTCTCCTTTTTATTTACAATTACGTACGTGGATTCCAGTACACGATGCCATTCAGAAAAAAGTTTTTAATTCAAGTTAGTGTGACATTTTTCATTGTCACATGAAGGTCTGCTAAAGCCTAAAACGTAATCATGTCTTCTGAGCTGTCTTCATCTCTCAACTCCACATGAAACCCAGCGATAGTTGGAAACTTGATGCTTAGGCTTATACTAAGATGGGTTATAAATATCATAGAGGCCAACTCTAATCTCATAAAAAGGCCTAGAGTAAGTCACTTGACAAGTACTCGTAACTTGGAAGTTTAGATCGGTGAGAATTGAATCTTTAACTCAAGGTCGGCGACAGTCTTGCTATTTGAGCTCCAACAAGTCTCCTTGATCGCCAATAATCACTTTGAAACAATATCCCTTGAGCCATTTTTCAGACTTATCTGCTCTCACTGATGTTTAAACCCATTATGGATGATTAGGTCTACTTAGATACAGATGAACAAACATATGTTATAGGGTTATTTCATCTTGTGAATATGTTAGTAAATTTATATTTTGAAGGACCAAAAATGAGATCTGATTATTCAAGCATTTTCTCTACATATATTTGGTTAGTTATATCACAAATAAACCATGTTTCATTGCCACTTGCAATAAACGACACATGCTCGGTTCTATTACGAGTTGAGAATATCAAACATAGAGAAAAAAATGGTCAAGGTATCAGTTTACAAAATTCTCAAACCTTCAATATCCAAATTTCCCAGTAAAGTTTATTCTAGTCATAGATTAGAGGTCTTGCGAGTAGTAATTTTATACTCTTTGCCTGAGATCTGTATGTGAGTATATTGCTACCAACTTTCTACAATTTACACTAAACTTCTCCATTTACAAATTTTGGATTTTGAGTTAAGTGAAAGTAGTGAAGAACGATCGGGAATTCCCATTATTTGATGGATTATTATTATTGTGGTGGTTATACAGAGGTCTAAAGGTGATATATGGAGGCAACTTTTGGACACTTGTGAGATAAGCATGAAGCACAAATGCACAACATGACACAAGGTTGCTTAAAAAGTGCCCAATATCCCTTCGGCTACGTTTGGTAGCATGCAATCAATTTTGTAATGTAATGAAGTGTTTTTAGTTTAAATGAGATTGAAAACGGAGGGAAAAGACTCACATGAACGAGATTAGTTTGATTACATACACTCATGTAATGGTGATTACATAGGTTTTACTTTTGGTTGACTATTACATAAGTTTGTACAATGCGAGCTCTTAAATTGTAATGGTGATTAACACCTCTCCTCTCTCTCGATTGCCCCTTATTTTTAGTCTAAATTGAGGAATTACAATGATGATTGTATTAAACCCAATCAAACAAGCCCTTTATATTTATATCATATTTCCTCCTCATTCTTTGTCTAATTTAAACTAAAAAAATCCCATTATATTACTACTTTAATTACATATTATCAAACACAATCTAAGTGATTTCACACTTCTGTGAAGCCACTTGTGTATGCTTCTATCTCATTATAGCTTCAGCTTGTTGCAGCAATTTCAATTCTTAATTTTATTGTCTAGTAGACTAGTATTAATAGGTTGGCAAATAGCCTCGATCGTGATTTTCCAGTAATTCACTGTTTCAATAACTTTTGCATGGAATTACTCAAAGTACTAATAAGGTGCATTACATGTGCCAAATCGTGCATGTATAATATTGAAGTACAGTACCAAACCCACTATAGATGTGGCAAATAGTAAATGATAGCAATGGGGACATTAGCAATTGGCATCTGTCCCACCTGAGAAATGCTTACTGTATAGTTTTTTGTCCGGCGAATAGTCTGTTTTGGCTTAAGGCACCACATGCAACTACTGTACTGAGCTTAGCTTTATCCAATATCCATCCAGCTCAATGTGATGAAACTCATAGGTTAATAAACTATGCTTAAGTTGCATGATTTGGCTTTATTTACCAGATATAGATGAATCGGCCATCCATTCCCAGTTTTCAATCACTTAATACTGTTCAGTGTTCACTCGTCACTCCTAGATTATTATCATGTGTCAACCAGAAATGTAACAATGACAGAGCATCATACTTCCAATATCAGTGGTGGCATGACATGTTATTCCATTGGACAAAAACTGCTTGTTGTTAATGACAGAGCATCATACTTCCAATATACTCCGTAGTAGTATATGGAAATTAGATCATACTACATCGCAAAGTCATTTTTCTCTTGTCAAGAAGGGGCAGCTATAATCTTACCTACTCCATGAGATTTCACAATTTGCCTCATCCTTTTTTTTTGAATTTAATACTTTAAAATTGATTATTCCTCTTAACATATTTGCACCATACTCTATTATTCTATTAAGGGTGTCCGCTTTTTTTGATACCATTTCTATTTTAGATAAGATTTACACCATTATCTACCATCCAAATGCTATAATATTCCGTCATCACCTCTAATGGTATAATATTACACAAGTTAAATCATGGGACCCACCATTACGTACCGTTTTCTTTATAACTTAGTTTTGAACTAAATGGAGCAAAACTATTACGGAGTAAAAGGAAGGAGTCATTACCTAGAGCAATTGAACATCCTTATACTTGGTTGTTGTTCATGACACTAACCATGTTGCTGATATGATTAGATGGAGAAGTTGTACAAGATATGGATCAACCTTAATTACTTTATTGGTGGGTAGCACCTAATATCCCTTTCACTTTTCATGTTCCTACTAATGTCTTCCTTTCTCGACATTATGTACTAGAACTTGGTACGATTAGGCTATTAGCAATCAAAACAATGGTAACATTGATGAAGATCGAATATCTAACTTCTAGTGGATGGTGATTTTCATTTTGTCATGGACTTTTTACTAAACACATCACTTTTTTGTCCCCAAAGCCATCAAAATTCATCTATTGCATAATTATAATGTCAATACCTTGTCTCCTCCTCTCTATCCCCTCAATCTTGTTCATGTCTTGAGAAAATAAAAGAAGCTAGCTAAAACAAAGAACATAGGAGCAACATACATTACACTATTACACTTACATTACATACCCTTTTTTTTTCTAATTAATCTTCTTACAAGTATCATCTTGATCTTCCTTGGAGCAAAACTCCACCACCACATTACCTTCCTTCTCTTGATCACCACCTTCACTATGCATCATCTCCAACTCCCTCTTCTCCTCCCCCTCCTCTTCGAAAATCGAATTCCCGCCATTCTTCCCTTCTCCCCCTCCCCTCCTCTTCAACTCACCAAGCAACTCCGCGACCGCTTTCTTCTTCTCCCTCCTCCTATGCCTAATCAACACCTCACTAACATCGGCTGGAGTCATCTTCGCCTTGCCAACCACCCGGTCCAACTCCGCCTTTGTTTCGACATCCAAATCCTCCTCATCCAAACCAACATAATTCTTCAACAAAATCCTCAATGCAGGCAACGTACAATAACTCATGTGTATATGCATATCCATCCTACCACTCCTTAACAATGCAGGATCAAGCTTCTCTACATGGTTTGTAGTAAACACAAATATCCTCTCACTCCCACAGCACGACCACAACCCGTCCGTAAAGTTCAACAACCCGGACAGCGTCACAGCCGACCCCGACGACCCCTCATCCGGGCCCCCAGCGGGCTCAAACCGGGCCAGGCCGGGCCCATGCGGCCCGTGCCCCGAGGCCCGGTTTTTCCTCCTGTCAGACAGGCTGACAGAGCAGTCAATATCCTCAATGACAATGATGGACTTGGAGGTAGTCTTCATGAGGAGCTTCCTGAGCTCGGCATTGGACTGGACCTCGGTGATCTCGAGATCGTATATGTCGTAATTAAGGTAATTAGCCATCGCAGCAATCATGCTAGACTTGCCCGTCCCGGGCGGGCCGTAGAGGAGGTACCCCCTCTTCCAGGCCCGGCCCGTGGCCCGGTAGAAGGACTCCCCCCTAGCAAACTCCTTAAGATCACTCATAATCTCAACTTTTTTCACAGGGTCCATGGCTAGCGTGTCGAACGTGCTCGGGTGCTTAAACGGGACAGCCTCCCACGGGTGCCCGGGCCTCGACGAGTCCATGGACCCGCCACGAGAATTAGTGTACAAGTACCTATCCTCGTTTCGCCTTCTGATTTCCACTGCCTTGTCCATAATATGATCCAGGTACGAAGCCAAGACTAAATCTTTACAAGACTTCTTTACGCGCAGAGTGAACCCGCGCTTCTCGTCTGGCATTGGTCGCCACGAGAAGGATTGCGGGGGCCTCTGCGTGACAATGTGCTCCCACTGGATGGACACTCCATTAAACGTGTCGAACAAGGTGTCGTTGTGTGCCAAACCGAAAGTTACTGACGAGGAGTTAGTGGACCTTGTTAGGCTCAGTCTTCCTGCATTGGCCGCTGCTGCAGTCGTGCTCAAGTACAGTTGCACAGCGTTATATAGCTCATTGGTATTCACACCGTCGATTTCGGTTATGTCGAAATACGAGTATGTGGAGAAGTAGGTTGATACACGGGTGAAGAATTTGAGTACAGTGTAGCGAAATGATGGTGGTATGATCGTTGTTAACAAGGTTTGGCAAAAGGCTAAGACACCCATTAAAGATGCTAATGAGGTCCATACTTCTCTCATTTTATTATGGCTACTTGTTTTTGGTTTTGTGTATATTTTGTGTGTTTCTTGTGTGATTTATATAGTGAAATTTTGGGAATAAAGGTGGTGTAAGGAAAAGGGTGGAAAATAATGGATAGGTATATATAGGAAGAGTAGTAGAGTTGTAATAATGTCTTATAGGAAACTTTTGTTATGGAGATTGGCTGGCTATGGTGGTGATATACTGATGTGTGTAGGTGTTAGGGAGTTGAGTACAAAAGAGGTGGGGGTGATGAAGAAAACAACAAAGATGTTTGTGTGTTTATTTCAAGTGAGGATGAGAGGGACATGGGATATCATTATACATAGAGAGTATAGGACAGAAAGAGAGAGGTCCCTTTGTAGGCTGTATCTATGCATAGGATAGTTAGTAGGTGATGATTTGTGTCTTTGATCTCTTCTTGTTGTACCGCCCTTTTTGTCCCTATATAATTATTTTTGAGAATGTGAAAAATATAACAATGCTGCTACTTGTCTTTGTATAATTATCTCTTTATTCGTTCTAGATCTTGTTTGGTTTGCTTGACATGAAAATGTATAATTTAGCACTTATTATGCGAAAGAGGAAATATATTGAGCTCAATTGGCAATTTCGATGACCAAAGAGAGGAGGGTGACTAAAGGTATATGTATATATCGCAAGTCATTTAGAAGATTATATATTTGTTCGAAATTTTTTGTACTGAACTTTGTATACGTACTACTTCGTAGTAGTTTTATGTCTTTGATGTTTGAGCAAACCTTTATTGGACATTGGATAGGAGGTTATGATGATACCTCATCGAAATAATTATGTTGTACTTAATTAACATAATCTAGCAAAAGGGGTACTAGTATACCGAATTTGATTTCCTGGCTATTCAGTCCTGCAAGAAAATGGCATAGAAGTTGATGTGCTTTGCTTGATATGGGAGTGAAGATCTTCAAGATAGCCAATAGCAAATACATTTGGGATATAACACCTGAAAAGGGAAGATATCAGCCATGATTCTCTCTTGATCTTAGCTTCCTTTTTTTGGACCTTTCTGGCTTTCTGCCCTTATGTGTAGCAAGTAGGAATCTGGATTTATACTAGTCGTAGCCTAGTAGGGGAGTAATATTTTGCTGCCCACGATAGCATCATCATTACTGTCTTAATGGCAATAACTATGATTTGGTTAACCTCATTTGATGCTTCATCCTTTACATTTCCAACCGTCTTACTTCTAGACCGAAACTTTTTAAACCGAGAGTGTGTTTGCCAATATATTTTAGTCTTTTTTTTTTTATGAAAGTTGAACATTATTAATGGGCATAAACCATAATCGAAAGAGCTCAAAACGAGTCGAATCATATGAGCGTATGCATAAACACAAATCATCATCAAAGGAATCTAAAAGCAATTCCATTCAATTACGATTCCTTCTTACAAAACTCCACTTTTAGCTAATTCAGTCGTTAAATGGTTTGCCTCACTTCTTTGAAATTGAAATTTGACCTTTTCGAGAGATTGTAAAATATTATCCAATTTGTTATTGAGAATCTCAATGACCAAGGACAACAATTATTGTATCTCACTCATGAAATGGCATTAGTGGAATCAGACTCCACTTTCAAATTAACTTTCCTAAGGTCATTTCGTTGCAAGGTAATTTCAAGCCCAAAGATTATTGCCAAGAATTCCCCTTCATTTGAGTTTCTAACACCCATATTGGCAGAAAAGGAATAGCAATATCACCACGATCATTTCTAAGGATTCCATATATGTCTGTCATTCCCGGTATCCCGAGAGTCGATTCGTCCACGTTCCACTTCAATAAACCCGTTGGAGGCGGTTCCCAGCTAATACGTGGTCTAGCATCACGTACTCTCACCCATCTCGAAACCCCTTCAAGGTTATTTACTACTTGGGTGGGACTATAAGGAAAGTCATCAAACCAACCTTTTAGCCAAAACCCAAGTAAGAGCTTGGCAGAACACATCATCTCAGCCCAATTCGGATTAACCTATTCAAAAATCAACTTATTCCTTGCATCCCAAATGGTCTTAACAAAAACAAAGAAACAACCTACCCATAGTTTCCTCTCAAAGCCAGTGGATGGAATGAAAAACAATTATTCTATAACTATTTACGTGTTGTCTGGACAAACAAAAATACGCCCCACTAGTTACACAAATCACACTACAATTTCAATAACAGAAGCAATGAAGAAAGACATGGGAGATCGATTCATCTTCATTACAACAGAAGAGGCAACTTATCTCAGAAGCTTATAGCAAGTTTGACCAAAATTTCAGGTAGCTCAAATTTTAGGGTCGTTTGACAATGCAACCAGAAATGAATTTTAGCCACATGGAATAATAAGCTACATGAGGTACCTAATCTAATCATTCACCTTAAAATTTTAGTCACATTTTCAACTTTCAAGTACCTTTTCAATTGCTTTCAAACAAAAAAAAAAACCTTTTCAATTTTCAGTAATCTTTTCAGTCACTATTACCAAACATAGCCTAATAATAAACTACAATTAAAGGTGTTAACGTCTAACCTTAGCTCCGTTTCTAGTGATAAAAATGGAAACACTTAGCAAAAATTGATCGAAATGAATATAATTATGACAAGGTCATATAGCGGAGTCCTTGAGAAGAAGAGAAAAAACCTATTACATATTTTGTGTAGGGATCATCTATTATTATTGAATTGATGCATTCGTGTATTCGTAATTATGCTCCCGGGGTTATATTACGTTACTAACATTAATTAAAAAGAATGGACTTGTAAACCGTAGTCCAAGCCAATTAATCTGCAAGCTTGCCTCCATAGCTACACATTTCCACATTTCCCCCACAAGACTAGCATACTCATAGCATTTCCATCCACTCATTCCAATTTAATCAGATGTCTCCGAAGAGACCATCCAGTATATTCATATAACTATATGAGGGTCAGTTCTTCTCAACTTATTTCTACTTATTTTCACAAAAAATAAGATAAGTTTAGATTAAATAAGAAAAGTTCGGATAACATAAGTAAAGTTCAGAAAATAAGCAAAAATAAGTAAAGTTCAGGAAAATAAGTAAAATACGTAAAAATAAGTAAAGTTGAGCTATCAAAACAACAAAAATAAGTAAAAATAAGTAATGTTCAGAAAAATAAGTAAAAATAAGTAAAGTTTAAAAAAATAAGTAACTATAAGAAAAGTTCAGAAACAATAAAACAATAAGAAAAATTCAGATAAAATAAGATAAGTAAAAATAAGTTAAATTGAACATGCCCTAAGCATACTTTGTGTCGATATTAGGATAGTTACTTTCCCTCGTGCCATACTCGTATACTCCGTAATCGTTTTAGATATGTGTTTCAGTAACAAATTTCCTCATATCTGGACTTGCATGAGCAAAAGGGGTTGACGCTTGAAATTATAAATTTGACAGTGTTCACCCACAAAGACAAGTAAGCTCTGTGTTTTGTCAGTGAGCCTGAAAATTTTAGATACAAAAACTGACCGTACGGTGTCACGTTCACATAAATACAATGGACCAACCAATTACTATTGAGGTATCAGAATCTTCTGATCTCCACTCCAACGGATTAAAATGCTCATATTCCGAGTCCTGACCATGCAGAGTTCCCTCATCTTTCTTTCTTGCTTAATCCTCAATTTATTTGTCGTACTTTAAGAAAAAAATGATCTTAATAACAAATCTAATTACTCTGTGAACTGTAAGAAGAATGTGATCACATGCAGAACAAGAAAAATATATGAGATTAATGTATCCAATATGTGGCACAATTTCATCCACAAACACCCATCATAGAGACACTTTTTGTATAACTCAATTTACTGGATCTGAATGAGACTGAGACTCAGTTCTAAGGACCAATTTCAACTGGCTGGTCATCATAATGAGATCTACGGAGTAAGGTTGATCATATTATATACGGAGTATAAAAGCTTACAAAGGTTTGCAAAAGTGTACAAGTAGAACCCAAAGGAAAACAAGATGTCAAAAATGTATTATCCACGTAAATAAATGATGCAATTGATGAACATATTGCAGGTACTACCCCAAAGATGCCTCACCTACAAATATATCGAAGTTGGAACAGTTTATATATACCTTTCATTTTACATTCTCATGGCATGTTCTTTTAAAATGCAATTCATATTACTTCAATTCAATTCATCTCATTTCAGCTTCCAAAAGTAAATAAATTCACTGCACCTCTAGCAAATACTCGATGTCTCTTCTATTAGTTCATTTCATTTCAATTCAGTTTCATTTACTAAAAAATGTCATTTTAGTCAAACTAATTTAGTTTAGCTCAGTTCCGTAAATTCCAAATCAGTTCATATAATCTCCTTACAAGGACCAGCAATTTTCTCTTCGCGAATATAGCATGAACGTACAGTATATAAAATGGACAGTAATAACTTGTAAACATTTCTGGTATTTCCCCAATTATAAAATCCAATTTCTTGGGACCAACTGAACCTCAAGCAAAGAAAAGGAAAATCTCTCAATCGATTGTTCGTCAGCGGGAAACTAATTGCACAAAAATGTGTTCTGATGCTGATCTTTGTATCTTATATTGAACTATCCAAAACTGGGTCTAACCCCAACAATGTTTTAAAAGTTTCTCATGAGTACACCTCATCTATAGTTTCGTCTGGATAAAACAACACCCATTTGGGGTTTTAAAAAATTGTATGTTCTGGAACAAATATACCAATGTTGAATCCTCACTAGAGGCAAGGCACAGAAGAACAGCTCAAGGTTTAAGAGCAAGAGCAACGCCGAACTTAGAGGCTGAACTGGTGGCCTTTGTGTCATACTCAGCTGAGAAAGTTACCAGTGACTTTGGCCTCCATTCTCGTTGATACAGCATACCCACCTTCCCGTCATCAGAGAAACGAGTTTTCATTGATGTGACTGGATCAACTGCATGTGCGCTACCAATTGCAAATCTGTTCTCATAACTGGAAAATCTATGAATCATTTCAGCAGCAACAGCAGTCGATGGGTTCACAATGTGGAAGTAAGAAGCTTTAAGAGTCTCTCCTTTATCCATCCTGCATCACAGACATGAATTATAAACTAAGCAACAGTTTATTAACATAAAGGGAAACAATATTAAAATATTCTAGGGTCAAAGAATCATCAAAATTGTTGCCAATGATTACATCACGACTTCACAAGCAATTATCTACATAAATGACAATAAAAAATAAAAATGCATCAATTCACTGGACAGCAATAGATCGCCAATTTTTATGGAGATAGCTTAGATGTGGCCAAATCCTACCTGTACTCAGCATATCAATGGTCCCAAAATGATTTATATTCACAAGTGTATCCCCAAAGCATAATAGGATTGTCTGCCATTCTCATTACATTGTTCCAGGGAGAGGCAGGGGAAGGCCTCTCACAGGCCCTCAACCCGCACCCTAAGTCACGCCTCATTGAAATGGGTTTGAGTACAGCAGGCCCTCATTACATTTTTCGACCCCGCTAACCAGTAAAATACATCTTTAGGATCGAAGGGCACAATGTATCGATTAAAACAGCAAATGATATACGGGTTTGAGTACAGCTGAATGGCATGTATTAAATACAACTCTGTCTCTGGCCCTTGCTACCAATCTACCATCTCCCAATCAATCCTTCACATGAACTGACAGCCAGTAAATTCCTCTCCAAGAGGCTGCAGCTACCTATTTGGCTACCTATGTCATTTCAGCACCTCCTCCTTTTGGCCCTCTCTAAAACAACATCAATATCCTAAGATAATTCTGCTAGGCCGTCACACTCAGTTACAAGTAATCAGATGTAACAATTGACAACTCTCCTGAAAAAAAAGCTGCCAATGTCCCAGAACTGTAAGTATCTAACATGATCGATCAAAAAAATGTTGAGAATCCAACATCTGCGCAGTTGATAGCAAAAACAACTGGAATGGTGGAGGTGGCTGTAAAAAGGTCGCCTAGGGTCATGGTGTTGATTTAAGACGTGGAGATTAATCCACAATCACCAAATATGTGGAAGAGGCCCAATCATCACCTGCATCTGTGACGGCAGCTCATGAAGGGTGCTGCAAACAGTCTTTTATGCTGGATCGTTGATGAACGAGAAAGCCGCCGAAAGTGATCCAATGTATGTGCTCACCTTTAAGCAAAGCTCACTCCCAACTCCCAAGCCTTACATTCAAACCCTCTAAAAACTTTCCCAATTAAAATAAGAAGCCAAAGATATTGCTATCAAACGTACGCTCTAAACCACTCCTAATCTTTTACCCTTCAATACACAGTGGTAAGCTGGTAACTAAAGCTGAGAAGGGGAAAAAGCCTACTGAAATAATAAATCTCATTTTCTTCAAGCAACAACCTTCATCAGAGGACATCAATTAGTGGTGCAACAATCAAGCAGACAACAAAAATATTTAGTACGTGAGGGAAACAAACAAAAGTATCAATACATACAGTATAAGTGCCGCAGAAAAATCTGGTTTATTGAAGGAAAATCCAGCATTGTACTTGGTGAAGGAGGCAGATGCAGTATCAAATGCTGCTTCCCCACCCAAGCTGATGTCCTCATTGCCAATGGCAGCGTTAAAGTCCAAGATAGGGCTGGGATTCAAGCCAATACTTGAGTTTACTGCTGCATGATAATTACGGTAGTGCAAATCTAGCTGATACAATACAAAAGAAAGTTAGCTATTCATCAAAAGCAATATATCCACTTTCAGGACACAAAGGCATGAAGATATAAATATACATATATGTTATATTTCAAAAATGTTAAGATTGTCGCCTTACAAGATAGAGGATGTAGGCAACACCAGCAATCACGTAGTAATCATAAAATTAGGAAGCCAACAAAAGAGAAGCAAATTACAACAATTTCCTTTTTCCCCTACCCCCTTTCTTTACCCCTTTCCATTTTCCTATGTCCATATTCGAGCCCAGTTGATAGTTTGCTACTAACAATAGTTACGGGCAGGAATGGGTAGTTGCCAGGGAAGGGTATCCCATTACCAAATCATGTAGTTGATAAAAGGAAACTGGACTCAGATAATTCCAGCTCTCGGGCAGCACCTCAGTAACGAGAAATAATCTGTTAAAAGCGACTAAAAGCGAATAAACCCAAACCATCTAAGTTCCAGCCACCATTGCAATTGGCCTCATCCACATTATATTATCAACATCATTACAAGAAATAATTGCAACAAACATCAACACAGTGCATATGTACACAAAGAGACACATGCTTATATAGTATCTTCCTAAGCACCCATAACATCATAAGTAGTAAGACTTGGTGGCAGGTGCCATAAGCCCACAACTGCAGCTAAAACTATTTTCTACCTACATCCTTGTCCATTAACCACCTACGGCATATCTATGTTCATCCCAAGCTGATATTATAAACTTGTACTGACCCCATCACCTTCCTACTCCCAAGTGCACAAGTTGAGTTTGCTGAAGATGTAAATTCTCTCAAATTATTCTTGTTACTACACCTGCATTCCCCCCCCCCCCCCCCCCCCCCCTCTCCCAAAAAAAAACTTATTCATTATCCTTCATCTATGTCAAGAAAATCATAGCACAAGTAGTGATCTGAAATACATCCAGCCACAATGACGCCCCCCCCCCCCTAATCAAGGTCTGTTACAGAAGGAAAAAAAACATATGTGTCAACAAGCAACCAGATTCTGTAGAGAACGATCGAAAAACTCTGCTTCCAAATCAATATTGAATGATAAGCATGAGAAATGAGACTGTTGCACAAGAATTACAGGGACAACCAGCAACATGCTCAACTGTTCAGCATAAGCTGAACATCAGTCTGGAGAATTAGACTTTACTTTTCTTGGACATTCAGGCCAGCGTGAGCCACAATTACAGCAAGATGGTATGTGGTGCTGAGCTTGGACTCAGCATTATTAGGAGATCGAGAGCCCTACTTAAATTTGGGGGGTTTGAAAAGTCCTTAAGTATTGCGTAACTGCATACAGCACACAAAGTTTGACACATCAAGAGTTATTTCCAGTCGCAACGAATTATTAAGCCTAGCTCTACGTAGTAAACTAAAGAGATACTTGGGACAAAACTGGTCATCCAAGCTTCTGTTTGATATTTGGTCATCCATTTTCCACCCATAAGTTTGAAGAACAAAGACTACTGTCCTAAAACTTGAAGCCTACCAACTATCAATATCGGCTGTTCTTGCCTAGTTGTTAAAAAAATGGCATGTAACAACTGAAGGCGCCCATAAAATTGACTCTAACCGGCGGTAATGGGATGTCAAAATTTGCAAAGAACAAATTCGAGAGTCGGTTGGTAAATGGATTAGCAGGGTGACATACTCATAAGTTGTGACTGATTGACAAGATGACATTAGTTCATCATGGCTTCATGCATCTGTCCCTCTGGACCAAAATATACTGGACCACACAAAAATAAGGAACTACATAATTTCACTTGTTGGCATAGTATCATAGATATAGGCCCAAATTTTCTTCTCCAGTGGCCGCCATATCTATATACTTGCTGGTGACAATGTAGAAACACGGAAACTAGGAGTGTACAACAATAGCCTACATTCTTATGATCTAGTGATTGTTAAATTGGTATGAAGCACATAACTTGTCAGACATTACGAGGAATATTGTGTGGTGAGGGTGGCTAGAAAGAGGAAGTATTTTAATTTGGCAAGAATATTAGAAAACTGAACCACATATTGTTCTACAAAAACAAAAATTTCTGGTTTCTAGCCAAGTGTAGTTGAAAAAGAAATGATTTGGTGCGCTAAGACATCGTAAAAGGAAAGTAAGGAGGAAAAAGAAAGTGTCAAAAAGAGAAAAGAAAGCCAACCAAATAGGTTAAATTTCCCAAACAAAAGAAGATTGTAATTTCAAACTCTGAACAATTATTTAGCAACAGTAGAGTTCAACTACCAGAGTTAAGAGGTTTAGCACCACACCTTTGAGAGGCAGATTGCTCAGTATCTTCTGCTTTGATTTGCTTTTCATAGTACACTCTAAAGCAAAAAATGGGCAAACCTACTTGCATCAAGTATCTATTATTTTTTTCCGAAGTTCTGCTCCTCTTTTCTTCCTCTCTAATCATTGAGAAGGGAAAGACCCACTAGGAGCAGTATACCACTCAGTTTAATTGTACACAAGTTGGCCTGAAAGTTACACTTACAAACGGAAAACCTTTACAAAGAACAAATACCGAGCCTTACAATATATTTCCAACTTCCTCCCTGTTTCTCTTACTATTTTGTGAGGAGTGGGGGGGGGGGGGGTTGATTTGGAGCAAGGAGCACAAAAGGTAAGAGGAAAAAGTAGTCATCATTTCGTCAAAACCTAGCATATGATTGACATATAAGACCGCAACACCTTGTTTCCAGAAAGACAAACCACTTTTAAATAAAAAACGGCTATTTCTCGGTTTTGTATGTGATTTGTGTTTTAACCCTTTTCCCTTCACTAGGAAATACTAAAAACACATTCTAACCAACCACAATATATGCAAACAAATTACAATTTTGGACCATTAGCATAATACACCACCACTTTTAATCTTTTATTTGAGAGCACCTAACTACCTAAGTACCATCCACATTCCAAGGTAGAAGAACCTTAGAATATAAGAACAAGTACGGAAAATAAAATATAAACTACTCACCTTGCCTGATTTCTGATCCGGAATGCTAAAGCTAAGAGCTGCCTTGATGCCTCGTAAAGCTTCATCGACAGTTACTTTGGTGGAGACCTACAGCATAAAAAAATTAGAATCAAGGATTCATTAGCACATCAAGAGAAGATATATATAATAGAATACTCCACGAGGTATATCACATTACACAGACAGACAGATGATGACAGAGAAGATGCACATGCAAATAGATGAAGACACAAAGGGGCGCTGGAACGAGAAGAACGGAGAAAAGGGATAAGTTTTAAGCATTAAAATTTAGGCACTTACATTTGAGTCAGTGTCAACCTTCACATCAACTGTAGTGTTCCCACTCCTATATTGGGTACTTACATCACCAACAAAAAATTGGTCCTTCTTGACACCGGTTGCTGTCAATCCCTGCTTATAAATAATCAAAATTAGAGTATCCAATTAATAACCCAGTATAGCACATCAATGAGAAATTGAGAATTGAGAAAGGCCATGTAAAGTCGAACAGACCTGTTTGTTACAACAAAATCACAAACGGGAAATTTTGGAAATCACATGAAAGACACGATACATGATCTTTACAGTGACGCATTACAATTCCAGCCAATAACATGATATATGCAAAAATAAAAAGGATAAGGATGATATTCTTCTTGCGATAAAAAACTCATGTAGAAAGCTATACATAGAAACCCTAGTGCTAAGCAGATTGTAGACCTGCGTGCAACTAGGGCTGTCCAAATACCGATCCAGACGGGAAATTGGACATGACCGGACCTGATCAATCTAGTCCGGTCTTTGGTTGTTTAAATTCGCAAGTCCAGTCTCCGATCCGAACCGGTCCGTTCAAGTTCTGAACCGATGACAACTCTACATATAACAACAGCCTTGACTTCAGAGCAGAATCCGCTTATAAGCATCAATTCGCCTTTCAAGCTACTGAGTTTATAATGATATAAGAGCTTAGTGTCACAAAAGACACGGAACTATCACTCATCAGAAGTTTTGAAGAAACACAACATATTGTAAGTGTTAAAAATCAAAGCTTAAGTAAGAAGCAGCCCATCATGTGCATGTATGCAAGCGTGCCTAAGAAAGAGCATCATGGAATACGCAAAGCAATTTCTCTAGAGGAAGCTAACAAATTCTACTTCTGTATTTAGTCTACCCAAATACTTCCATAAAAGATGGTATTTCCAAGCAGAGCAAGAATGCAAGGCCGTGAGTAAGACATAAGCAGACCCAATACAACGACATAGACTTATCAAATTAAACCATGAAGTAAGATGAATATGCTCAATACCCCAGTTAGACCTTATAAATTTAATTTAGAGTAGGTACTTTGAAATTTTCTTAAGAGAAAAGAGAATCCATTAAATTATTACTAAACCCACAATCTCTATCACAGAAGTAAGCACAGATAGTCATCCTTCTAAAGATGAGGAACTTCATTGCTAATGGTATGACACTAACACACAAAATACAATGCATACCATTCCAGCAGCACTTGGCACTGACAAAGTAAATTTGTGATCATAGTTGTAATCTTTGGTCAAGAGATCTGCAGGCAAGCGAATAAAAGTAATGATTACACCAGGAAACCAAGAAATATCTATATTGGTAGAAAAGACAATTCAAGACAATTCATGAAAGCCGGCATCTCTGCTCTCTCACATTCAGTTCAATCGATGACGTATCTAGTCCCCGGAAATCTATCAAGACCACACAAGTTTTCAAAATAAGTAGTAAGTTTTCTTCATTCATCCTCATAGGTACTTAATTTTCATGAAAAGACGTAGTACATGCCATAAATCCATTAAGAAAGTGTCACCTCCTATCATCAAAATTATTGGAGAGCTGAATCATAATTCATACATGACATGTAAAATAAAAGTACTATCTCAAAACACCTGAAATTGAAAACACACCCTGAAGTTTATATTGGTGACACTCAAATGCTACTATTCAGAGCATGAGACCATCACACACACTAACTACTACTCCATTGGTCCCAATAGGTTCTTAACATTTACTTTTGGACTAATTTTTAAGAAGAGCACACTTGGTGCAATTTCAGCCAAGCACTTTTTGCGGAAAGTAAAAATGTTGAAAACCTATTGGAACATCCCAAAATAATATATGTGGACAACCTAATGGGACAAAGGCCGAAGAAAGTACTGCACAACTATACTCTTCAAACACTTTGCCAAGGCGTGTAACACCAACACATCACAAGACACGATTCAAATCGCCCACAATTTGTGTAAGGCATTCATACTTGTCAATGTATTAGAGAAAACAAAGGAAAGTATTCACAAGACTCCCTCTAGATCCTTACTGTCGTACCAATCCCCAACATTTCCTTTGCAACTATTGGGTTGAATTCATTATCCCATTGGTTGATGATAAACCTAGAAAGAAAACATCACTACGCTTTTTCTCTTGATTCTGGGTTTCATTTAACCAAAAAGTCTATTTCAAGATACTTGAGCTGATAAGAATCCAAAAGACAAGTCAATTGACCATATCGCAATGTCACTCAAGTTTAACTTCCAAATGTCAAATCCTTCAATCCCTACTTCCCCACTAGTGTCCCTTTAAACATTTTGAGTAAACAAAACTTCAAAATGTCATTGTTAGACAAGTAGAAAGCCTAACATTTACTCGCAATACTAAACTTCATTAAGCGCCCACACTCATTTAATAGCACCCCGCACTTCCAAGACAACCCCTAGGTGGAAGCTGACTAAACATTGGTCAAATCTATCCCCATTCCTCCTAACCAAGTTCACAAACAAGTTATGCCGAGCTTCATAGGGCTTGGACATCAATTCCTAACAACTCCATAATATCTTCAACAACTACGAGCATGTTCTCTTCACGTTACTTCTGCTCATCAAATCCTTTCTCAATATTTTTTATTATTTATTTCTCCTTAATTTTTTGGAAATTTTCGAACTGAACTTATCTTACTTTTCAAGACATTCCCATCTGAACTTCTCTTATAATAATAAAAAATAACCGTCTACTACAATTAGATGGTCATAAACTGGTCACTTTTTTTTATTGGAAGTGATCACTCTAATTATAGTAGTAAAAAACAAGTGACAATTTTAACTTATTTCGTGACTACGGCTAATCTGGAGTTAAAATTAGATAATCTCTCTTAATTATTTGTGTTTCCCTAAAACTTACTCAACCACTCTAATAATAAGCAAAATCAAACAAGGTGTACAAACATGCCCTAGCTCAAACTACGATGAGTCTGTTCCATAGTCACTCCTATTATAGTGGTAATAGACAGTGACCACTTCGACTCATTTTGTGACTACAACTAATTTTTCAAAATTAGATTGTTTCTTTAATAATTTGTGTTTCTCCAACACTAAACGAACCTCACTTATAATACGCAAAAAAGAATAAAGTGTAAAGAACGGGCCCTAACTCAAGCCACGACAAGTCCGTTACGCGGTCACCTCCTATTATAGTGCAATAAATAGTGACTGAATTTGTGACTGCGTCTAATTTTAACTTCATTTATAATAATCAAAAACGAATAAGGTGTGGAGAACATGCCATAACTCAAGCTACATGGTCACTCTTATCATAGTGGTAATAAACACTGACCACTTCAACCCAATTCGTGACTACATTTCATTTTAAGTTAAAATTCGACCGTCTCTTTCTATATGTTGTGTTTCTCCGAAACTTGCCGAACTTCTCTCATAATACGCAAAAACTAATAAGGTGTAAAGAACAAGCTCTAACTAAAGCTACAACGAGTCTGTTCCATGGTCACTCTTATTATAGTGGTAAAAATACAGTGACCGCTTTAACTCGTGAGTACATCTAAGTTTTATGTTCAAATTAGATGGTCTCTTCTAATAACTTGTGTTGCTCCTAAACTTGCCGAACTTGGCTTATAATACACAAACAACGAATAAGGTGTAAAGAACGGGCCCTAACTCAAGTCACGACGAGTCCATTCCATGCTCACTCTTATTATAGTGCGATATATACACCGACCACTTCAACTCGATTCATGTCCAACTAGACCGTCTCTTTTAGTAGTTTGTGTTTCCTCAAAACTTGCCGAGCTTCTCTCACAATACGCAAAAATGAATAAGGTGTAAAGAACATGCCCTATGTCAAGCCACAACGAGTCCGTTCCACGGTCACTCCTATTATAGTGCAATAAACAATGACTACTTCAACTAAATTCATAACTACGTCCAATTTCAAGTTAAAATTATGCCATCTCTTTAAATTATTTGTGTTCTCCAACACTTGCCGAGCTTCGCTTATAATACGCAAAAACAAATAAGGCGTAAATAACACGCCCTAATTTAAGCTACAACGAGTCCGTCCCAAAAGCCGTCGTGATTAAAGATATTCAACATCGCAAAAACATATCTGCTCACAATAGCTAATCTAATCTAACAATAGCAAGAAACGAGAAATGAAGCTACACATATATACCAACTAACTTTGAGTTGAAATTACACCGTCTCTTTCTATAATTTGCGTTTCTCCAAAACTTGCCGAATTTCGCTTATAATACGCAAAAACGAATAAGGCGTAAATAACACGCCCTAATTTAAGCTACAACGGGTCCGTACCGAAAGCCATCGTGATTAAAGATATTCAACATCGCAAAAACATATCTGCTCACAATAGCTAATCTAATCTAACAATAGCAAGAAACGAGAAATGAAGCTACACATATATACCAACTAACTTTGAGTTGAAATTACACCGTCTCTTTCTATAATTTGTGTTTCTCCAAAACTTGCCGAATTTCACTTATAATACGCAAAAACGAATAAAGCGTAAACACCACGCCCTAACTTAAGCTACAACAAGTCCATTCCAAATTCCGCAGCGATTAACAATACTCAACATTGCAAAAACATTTCCACTAAGGCACTAACAATAGCTAACCTAATCTAACCATAGTAAGAAATGAAAAACTTACAACCTACACATATAGACCGTCTAAGTTTAACTTAAAACTACGCCGTCTCTTATAAATAGTTTGTGTTTCTCCAACACTTGCCGAACTTAAAGCTGTAAATAACACGCCGCCCTAACTTAAGCCGCTGCGAGTCCGTTCCGAAAGCCGCCGATATCAATGATTGCAAAATGATACTTACTCATTAGCTAAACTAATCTAATCTAATCTAATAACAGTACGAAATAATAAAAAAAAAAAAGAGTTAGATCAATATAAATATAAATATAAATATAAATATAAATATAAATATATATACCTCTAGCTCTCTTGCCAATGTCTGAAAATGGAGCTGGAACCATTTTCTAATTTATACTGCAATAAAAATAAAATAAAAACATTTAATTAATTAGAGCGATATTTAGATGATCTTTTTCTCACTAAATGAAAAGTAAAAAAAGAGCACGTGGGTAAAATTGAGTACGTGAGATTGGACGGAAGGTGTGAGGCGGACGGGAGAAATGACGGCGGTGGGTTTTAAGTTTACCGTCAGACCGCCGCTTGTGGAACGCGCACGTTTTTTGTTCTTGTCCCTCGTTTTATGCTTTCTTGGGCCTTTGTGTTGTGATTCAGTGGAAATGTTGGGCCCAGTGATGGGTGAAATTGTTACAATTATTATTTTACGTTTTAAACAAACAAAAAAAAAATAGTTATTAAGGATCGTCCTAAAAAGTAGATATTTTTTCATTTTAAGGAAGGTTAAATAGGGAAAATATAAGTTTTTAAGGCGACCTAATCAATTTTAAAGAAAAGGGGGGAGTTACATCGAGGCAGGATGAGGTTTTAGCTCATTACACCAAGGTGATCTTATGTTTGCATAACTATATCCAGATGGCCTAATGGTTGGGGCTTCAACCTGAATCCTCATATAGTCATATCTCACTTCCCCTCAGTCCCTGACCTCTACCGCATTAGTTGCTCCAATATAGTAGGAAAAAAAAAAGAGACTATATCGAGATGGCTTATAAGTCAAAAAAAACTAAAATATAAATGTAAATATGACTTCAATTGATTTATAGGCATGAGTCGGCTTGGACTCCTGACTGAAATGAAAAATTTGCTATTTGGAATACACAATGTGGTATATGTTTGCTCATAAGCTAGGTAGTCGCAAAGCCAAAGTTCACTTATAGGGAACTCAATTGGGATTTTGACCAAAACTTAAGTTTGGCCTGTAGGCCACCTTAATATTGTTGTAAACATCAGACCACCTCGATGTGATAAGCTGGTACCTTAGGCTACTTGAGAGTACCTTTCCCGAAAAATTGCAGTCAAAAATTACAGGCCATCTTTATACAATTAAATTAAGCCACCTTTATACTTTGTCGCTGTTTGCCGTAAGAATTGCCACTATTTTACATTGTTGACCAAATGATAATTTTTTTCTCAATTTTTGTAGGTCTATTTTACAGTGTCTCTAGATAATTTGCACGAAACAGATACAAACATAAGCTTGTTCAATCTGCCATAGCCTCGACTGCATTATGATCATGTGATCAGTTATGACGGAATCGGCAGCATCCTATATGCTCATGGAACCATTTGCTCGCCGCAAAAACCACCTCAAACAGCAAATGGGAATCGGGCGATGTGAAGGTTTTAATTGTTTTTTGGTCTGTATAAACGCATAAAGTCGCAGATAAGAAGCGATCCCTCAAGCTTATGATTGGATTAAGATAGCTCCAACCACTTGAGCTAGTAGTATAAGTTAAGAAGCACTCCACACAAAATGCGAATACCAAATTCTCTTAGATGTCATTTAGCTACATAGCTACATATGTGCGTATAAGCTGTGTGATAATAACATAGCTAAGTTTCTCGTACTTAGCTTGTCACACGTACCTAGAGGCCAGAATTTAAAACTACATTCTCACCATCAAACGATTGGCAACTTCTGCAAAAAAAGCAACCTGGACTTTCAGAACTTTTTAAGCTCCTGTGGAAGTGACAATGAACCTTGATGTTCAGTGATTGTGTTCTTGTTTATTTTGTGCTGTGCGAGTGATTGTTGCATCGAAGAAAAGGAACCTACTTACTGGCCTATGCTGTACCAACTCAAGTTACTACGATAGAATCAGATGCAATAGATCCAAGTGAACACAACAACCTAAATTCTGCAACTAAATGGAAAAGACCACAATGATAATACAAGCTACATTTGGCAAGGATTAAAAGCCAGTATTTGAAAAACGCAAATATTAGACCTTCAACAGCGTATAACATATTGCAGTTTACTACGCAGATGAGTCCACTACTATTGCAATACAACTCATAGCGAGTGAAGAAAGTAGTCACTACCTATTCCAACCTACCACTCCTCATTATATATCTCCTAATTCCTATGGCACTTTTGATACTAACTGTGACCTTCAATTCGGATGGAGCATTATGTAGTCTTAACACCGACCACACAAATGTCACTAAGAAGCTTGTGTAACCACTGCAGATACCATTGTGTTCATTCCGCACATGCCATGACCTCTACACAAGTGGTAATATCCATTTTCTCCCCATTTTGTGCCCCATGAGTTTTTGATGATCCAATAAGGTTTGTTCCCAAGCCTCAATATTGAGAAGCCCTTCGCCCCGTATCCCACGAGCAAAACACCATGGTTAATCCATCTCTTGCCACATATTAGGGGACATGAGACGCCTCCCATATATGTTTGCATGAATACAGCATTCAATCCAACTGCATGTCAACAGAAATCGCATCAACAACAGCAACCCTAATAATGTGCATTGCAGCAATATATGATCCCCAGTAATTAAGCATTTTTAGCATGTAGCAAGTGGTACAGCAGTAGGAACCTAATCATGGAACTATGATTTTGTTAATTACGGCATGCTTCTGAAAACATACTTGCAAGGGGACCATGGTGGACAAGGTGGGCTGCTATTTGTTGTTCATCGACTGGTATCGTGGTATAGTTGACGACTTTCACAGCCACTTTGTCAGGGCTAAATTGGCATTCACCCTTTTTTCCGGTGTAAGGGTAAGTATCTTCCTGTTCCAAGCCTCCTGCCTCGATCAAATAGTTGTAGGCATTGGTCATCAGACCCCCACTGCACCCATTATCACACTCCTTTTTCTTGTTTGCATCGCACTTGACAACATACAAATACCATACTTTAATTGCTTTCGAATGCTGTATCCGCTAAAGATATACGGAGTACTATACAACACTTTACCAAAATAGAAACTGCCATAGCTAATTTGGCCAACTTACCGTGTGATCACAATCCACAAGCTGCTGTTCGCTAAGGCTCAGAAGCTTTCCCGTCGCAATGAAATTAGCTCCTTCAATAGCCCCAGTTGTGCTGAAAGCCCAACATGATCCACATTTCCCCTGTTTGTAATCCATTAAAACTGGATTAGTAATAATTCCTTTGACCCCTGTTCAGAAAATATAAGATAAATTGTGCACAAAATAGATGCCAAAGTACATGGATTTCGGGTACTAAAAACAGATTTAATCAGAAAGGGTTGCACACGAGGCTTGAACAGGTGAAGTATACTACATCATGAAGGTTAACTCGACTAAACATAAAAATGCGTACAGTCTGATATATTGTGATCTTTACAACATCACGAGGTAGAGTAACATTTAACTTGGTCCACAGACATTCTAGTAGGAGACTGTCACAAATTATATATTTGCATCACCGTTTTCCTCCAAATGGTAATGCTGTTTTCTACATTTTATTCGAATCTCAAAATCTTAATTTTGAGCCCGGAAATTTGTAGCAGACATGCATCAAACTAACTGACTCACTGGCATCTCCGGTTCATACTTCTCACTTTCGATTTCCGATTCCAGATTTTCCTTACTCGATCATATTTGTGTTTACTCGATCATTTCAACAGCATACATCGTAAATCATATATACATAAATAGTGCCCACGGGTTCGGACGTTGGACTTCATTACAAAATTAATTTACAAGAGCTAAGAGTAAATTTAATGTACAGCCTACAAATGAAACATCAAAATATGGGCAATAGTGATCAGTAGCATACCTGCATCTTGACATCAGTAACAGCCCCTTTCTCCCTCCAATCAAAACTCTTAGGCAGGCCGCTAACATCCAACTTCGGCGCCTCAGCGGCAAGACCCTCATTACTCAAAGACCCATCCCCACCAGCAGCACCAGGCCTCAGGCCCATGTACATGGTCTCAAACTCCTCCGGAGATAAGTCCATGAACGGCGTAACCCCATGTTTCGCCGTAGGGTCAAGCGCTTGATGCTCCGCCGCCCTGACCAAATTCCGCGCAAAGATCCCCAGCCTGTGAACATACTCCTCCCTCGTAGCATACTTCTTCCCATGCTCCTTGATAAAACTCACAAACTTCCTCTCTACTCCTACCAACTTCCTGTTTTCTGTTACTTGGTATATGTTGCTATGCAACCTAGTGTAGTTTTGTGCCGTGACTACACTAACAAAAAACAGTCCGCCTAGTATTAAGATGGCAACGCCTAGTGATGATTTATTTTGCATGTTAGATTTGTAGCTTTGTTACGAAGTGCTTGGTACTTTGGCGTTGCAACTTGGGAAGTTTTGAGGATTTGATATAGGAGGGCTAGGGATGTGTTGGCCTTTATGCGAACGTAAGTTATATAAGAACTAATGAACATAAGATATTTTGCAACTGTAGAATTGATTCTGTCATGCGGCAGTTCCAAAGAGGCAGGTGGTGGAATGTTGTGGATTTAGCTTGGCTGCGTGGAAGCATATTGTTAGCTTTGTTGCGACGTGGAGGTCCAAAAATGGTTCCAACATGCTTTTTCTTTGGAGAAATTGGTGTAGTGTACCAGCGTACTACTAGTTTCGTAAATGACGGTTCACAAAGATTTTTCTTTTTATAAATAAATGAAAAATAAGAAAATATAGATATGGGGGTGAGATTGGTAACCATCGGAGAGGTGAATGTCATTTTTCTTTCGAAAATGTGGATATTTTGCCAAAGATATAGGAAAATGAGATGGCTTCATTCATTGACCTCCTAATTAAAAAGTGGGGGAAAAGCGAAAATTTGTGGTAGTTTTTTTCTAGTATTTCCTCCTTCCTTTAAGAGCATATTCAATGGTAAGCTACAAAAGTTATAGTTTGAAGTTGCCATATAAAAAAGAATATATATTCAAACCACTTATTCCCAAGCTATATTGTTCTCCAATGCTAAAATCATATACCTTATGTGGCGTTTGGTTGGGGTTTTTTGGGAATTAGGAATGGGTTTGGAATGAGAGAACCCCATACTAGTGTTTGTTTGGATTTTTCAGAAAAATTGATATCAGTTTGGCCCACCTTTTCATACCTCATGGAATGGGGTTGACATACCACTATGGAAAGGTGGAAAGGTGGGTTTGTCTCATACCCCCAACCTTGGAATGGAAGTTGGAAGACAAGGGACCAACGTGACCACCACCTACAGCTGCCAACACCAGTCACCGCCGCCTACAACCACCAACTTCAGTCACCGCCACCCACAACCACCAGCTCCATACACCGCCACCCACCATCACTAACTCCAGACCTCCAATCACCACCACCCAGTCACCAACTCGATCAAGTCACCACTCACCACCATGTGTCAACCACGCACAATCGCTCCACCACCACAAGCTCAATGTTGCTAGCCTGCTACCACCGCTCTACCACCACAACTCATTGTTATCACCGCATATACCATTCTTTTTTTTTTTTTTGACCTTTCCGACTCCCGTTCGCCACTGTAGATACTCGCCCACCCTTTTCCCAACCTCACGTTCTTCCTCTCCAACCCATTTTTGGGATTTACGTCATTTTATTCCCACCACCATAGGAGGGTGGAGAGAGATTCGCGGCATAGAAGGAGATCGTCACTTGACTAGTCAGTGACTTGGTGGTCTGTTGCTAGAGGAAAGCGAATAGAGAAGATGAAGCAAAATAATGGAAAAAATAAATAAAAGAAATTAAGCATGAACCAAACATGTGGTATGGGGTATGGGTTTGTAGATATGGCCCATTTTAAACCTTCAGGCATCATGTCAAACCCATTCCCGATACCAATTAAGTGAACCAAACGCCACCTTATAGTTTGATATGGGCCCCACATATTTTTTATGATTTCAACATAACTTTATTTTTTTGCCAAGCAGGTGGCTTGGTTGGGCAACACTGCTCAACTTAGCTACAACTTTTATTTTACTCCAATGGTCAAGCTAGTACACATGTACACCTTAAAATTTCAAGCAGGGTAATTTTATTACCATTGGAGTTGCTGTAAAGATTGTCAATATTCCAAAATGCAAAAAATTAAGGTACATAATTTATTTACTTGTCTTCTTCCTAATTGCTAGATTATTTCCATAATAAAATTATATCATTAACACCAAAATTTCTTATAATCATGATAATGAAAGCAAGTTTCCTTAAAAATGAAATACATGGTCATCTCATATTCCAATTATTACTATATCTAAGTAAATGAATTAACAAAAAAAGCTGATGATATGGAAAGTTGATTAATGCGTTTTTTTTAGCTCCTCAGCTTCGACAATTTTTTAGAACGAACTATAATAAAAAAAAATTGACAATCTTTAGAGGACGGAGGGAGTAATTATTTAGGGAGGTTTACGGAAAGATAATTTTTTGGAAGTTTCAAGATTATTTTTTCGTAATTTTATAATGATTTTCGAAGCTCTCAGGATTTTTGGGAAAACTTTTTTAGGTTAATTTTCAGTTTTTATTTTACTTTATTTTGAAGTATGATGATTTTAAAGTTTTACACTAACTTTTTTGGGATTTTTTAAATTACAAATACCCTTTTCGCAGTGCACAACAATACCAAGTCAGCAAAAACAACAGTCATAGTGACGACGTTAACAATACGTCACCTAACGTGGATTATGTAATGACCTCAGGTCACCAAAATGGGAATACAAAAACGTGAGGGCATTAGTTGTGAATTAGGGCTAACCTCAAGGTACCATTTATGATTTTTTTTTTTAAATTTAAATTTCTACTTTTTTGCTTTTAAAATAGTGAGGGACCAGAAAACAAGGTGAACATGAATTCATAATAGAATAATGGATATTACCCGGCCTTACTCAACTTCAGGCTTTATAAAGTTAGTTAATTTCAACATTGTCTCTCTTGGATCAAGCACGTCACAAATCCATTTCGTTTCCTACCTCGTACCGTAGTCTCTTACTAGATTATATATTTGAGTAGGATGA
>CAAKMY010016243.1:0-38503 GCA_901111285.1 Corrigiola litoralis
CTCCTATTATATATAGATATTGATTTTCTTATTTATCCTATATAATCTTATCTTATTTTATAGACTATTATATATTTTTGGGGGTCCCACATAAATCATCGCACTTACTGCTAGTCTTGGAAAAGACCGTCTATGCTATGTTTGGTAAAACTGACTGAAAACTGTAAAGGGACCTGAAAACTGAAATGGTGACTGAAATTTTAAGGTGACTGAAATTTTAAGGTGACTGAAATTTTTAGATTGGGTACCTCATGTAGCTTATTATTTTAGGTGAATGAAAATCATTTCAGGTAGCATTACCAAACGACCTTAAAATTTAAGCTACCTGAAATTTTGGTCAAACAAGACAACCTAGTCAAATAAGGTGATTGAAATGCCTTACCAAACACACTTTTATTATAAAAGTAGACCAAACCATGTTGATCCAATAAAGGCATATAAAACTACAACTAATCTGGGTTTGAAGAGAGTTTAGGAAAATTTACCTAGTAAAAAGTTGGTCTACTGTTATAATAAAAGTACGCGGTCTTTTCTAAAAATTTGTGTATTATTACGACTGTTATTATTATCATCGTTGTCATTATTGTGATCGATTTCTTGTTAATGTTGAAATCGTGAGGAAAAACTAGAATAATACAAGTTTATTTCAATTTCTATCATTTTGATGTGCAAAAACAGGTCATCATGTAATTTTCGTAATTTTTTTTAACTCAATGCACTTTAATTTAATTCAAAAAATCGATTAGCTTAGTTTAGATTTACAAATGATTAACTTCAATATCGAGCATTTGAATATAGTTTAACCAAGGCTATAAATTCAGTTATTTGATATCTTCTAGTTAAAAATCGATATCCATAATTTCTGATTTTATCTTATTAAATAACTAAAATGAGTTAGAGGATAAATGTTTGTTTAGAGAAATATGTGCTTGCCTACAAACAATCCATCTGATCCGTTCAGGGCAAACAAAGTCGTAACTTGCTCACGTCATGTGAAAGTAAGAAAGGTCGTATGGAATTCTTGCAAGTGGATTGAGCGTCAAATTGTGACGTGACGTCACTTATACGGTCGGTGTCAGGTTGGATGTTGAATCCACTATGCATCTAGTTACTTGGTGAAAATTCTAATGAGTAAGTTGTTGTGATTAGCTTACTAATCTTATAGTACTTCAGTAGCTTCTTAGCCTTGTTTGTGTGCATGGCTTCAACTCCCTAGCACAGTCAGTTTATGCATTGATGAGGATAGTGTCGGCGACAATCCATACCAGGTTGCTTCATACATGTGTTCGTGGACGACGATCTATGGATACTCGATTGAATTGCACTCTCTAACCTCAAACATTAAGTATGTTTTGGAGTTGGTGTTCATGAATGAGGTGGATGTTGTAAACTATAATGCATTTACACTCATTTGAGAGCTTGTGGTGGCGTTCACAAGTCGTCCACTCACTTATATTTTCTTCTCATGTTGAGTTGGGTGTTCCAAAATTTCTCAAGTTGTATCGAGTTAGGCCTATAAGGTGAAATAAATTTCGTCAGGGTTAGTAACAATATCACATTTTACATTGACAATGAGTACTCCATATTTTTGCCCTTTCCGTTCACTTTGAGTTCATTTATTTCAAGATAGATCAATTATACCTAATTATTTTTCTCTCATATCAATTCGGTTTATATATAATCATTCCAATTCAGTTCTATTTATTTATTTTTAATATCAACTTCAAAATTATATCTATATTTATTGTTGTGACTATTATTATGATTATTATTGTCATTATTGTAAACGATGACTTATTGATGTTGGAATAAAGAAAAAAAAACCATAATAAAGTGAAGTAATACAAGTTTGTTTCACAACTTCAAAAGCTTACCCATCATACTATAGACCATCTCACCAAAAACTTAATTTTTATTATTATTGACTTTATTATTATTATAACAATAATTTTTAATCATCTCTAATTTATCTTCTTTTGACCCAAACACAATGTATTTGCACACTTATTATATTCACTACACAACCACATATGCCAAAACATTTGAAACTTTGGGTCAAATGAATGAAGCAACAAAACTAACTACCTTATCAGTCACAACCATAATCACACGCCTCGATATTTTAATCTTTTGTGATGAACTTATATTCTATTTCATACCCTTAAAAGCTCACTCAACTATATTATAAATTGTCTTACCAAAGCGCTATTATTCTCACCATTATTATTTTCACTTCATCTCATTTTCATTTCCGTTCCATATTCACAACTTTAAAACCTCACCCTGTCATATTATAGATCTTCTTACCAAAACATTATTTACTATTATAACTTTTAGTTTCTTTCTTATCACAACCTAAAAAACCTACCCGTCATCTTATAAATCGTCTTACCAAAACATTATTATTATTAATACTATTACAATTTTCATTTTCTTTCCTTTCACATCCATAAATTCTTACCCCGTCATATCATAAACCATTTTACCAAAAGATTGCTAAATTATTATTATTACTATTATAATTTTCGTTTTCTTTCCTTTGACAACCTTAATAACTTACCCCATCATATCACAAACCGTCTTACCAAAACATTATTACTACTATTATAATTCTCATTTCCTTTCCTTTCACAACCTTAAAACCTCACCCCATCATATTATTAGACCGTCTTACCAATACATTATTATCACTATTCATTTTCTTTCCTTTCACAACCTTAAAACCTCACCCCGTCATATTATTAGACCGTCTTATAACCAATAATAAAAAAAAATTATTAGACCGTTTTACCGAAACATTATTATTACCATTATAATTTTTACTACATCACATTTTTATATTCTTTGCCTCAAGATTCCAATAACACCCCGAAATCCACACACACACATTTGGTCCTTTTTCTTTCTTCCCTTCATTTTTATTTCATGAATTTATAATGATTTTGACATAATTACACAAAACTAAATCATACCCAACTCATATTTACTCATTTTAATCCCAAAGATTTGATCTTTTTCATCAGATCTCACTCATTTCAGATTTGATCTTTTTAATCCTTTGATTTTGGTGGGATTTGATTGATTTTTGGGAGCTTAAAAAACTGGACCAAATCATGAATCCTTTCTCCTCTGGGACCCGTTTGAGGTTAGTTTTTGATTAAGTTGTGATTGCCCAGATCATCTTTTTTCAGGATTTTTGATTTTGTTGCTTTAACTTTGTTTGTTTGCAGCATTTTTTAGTGGATTTTAATTGATGGGCTTGTGGTATTTTTATTGAATTTTGTAGTTTAATGTTGAAAGATTGAAGCTTGGATTTGTTGTTGTACAATATGATCTTATTTTGGGAGAATGTGATAGCTTTAGAGCCTTTTGTATCAGTTGATGTTGATCATAACATTGTTTTGTGGTAGTTTACTAAAGTTAGGTTCATGGGTTTTGGTTAATTTTAAGAAACATGTGTTGAGATTTTCAACTTGGGAGGATTGTGTTTGTGTGTGGAATTAGAGATTTTAAATGACTTTAGGGAGAAGAATGTAGCTCCATTTCGAGCTTAGCGTCGCGGAGTGTTCATGTTTATGAAGGTAGTAAATTATGTGATCAATGATCAGTTAGATAGTCTGCTTGGGTTAGTGAGGGTGAAAAATGTAGGTTATTTTCTAGCCTAGTGCCGCGGGTGCTTAGGTTGATGAAGGTAGTAAGGTAAAGTATGTGATCCGTGATCACTCACTGTATGGATGGTAGTTTAGCTTGGACAATGGAGGGAGAAAATTGAATTTTGATCTTTGTTGCCGTAACTCCACTTATGTGTGATGGACATGGATACTTGAGTTTGATCTTTGCATGTGAATGGAAAAACTAAAATGTTGGTCTGCATTCATGTTATACTTCTAGTGAATCTGAGACTCTGAGTGTGTTATACTAATAGTGAAGAATGTTACCCATAGTCACGGTTCAATGTTCCAAATGTAAAAGAACGTCGCCCAATGCATGAGGGTGCCATTCCTCTCCAATGGGCATGGGGATCAGTTGTAAATTTAAGCTTCCTACTGGCATATTTTGTGAACCAATGTTTCGGCAATTTTAACCATTGACCTCTAGGTCACATCTCTTGCTGGGATAAACAACCTTTGTGAGAGTACTAATTCCAGCTTATGACACTGGCCTATGTAAGACGTAACAGAAAGCGATACAATAATCTATTCTTTTGTTGATTGGCTTGTACCCTTAGGGCTGGGCTTTTAAGAGCTGGCTATGTGAGAACACTAATTCCAGCTAGTGATACGTTTCTTATTAACCTAGACATCGAACTTATATATATCCTTACTGCTTGCTCAAAAGGGTTAAAGAGATTGTTGAGGAAGGCTTGCTCAAAGGGAATTTGATTGATACAGGGTGCTGTAGATGTATCTATGATATAAAGGGAGTGTGTATAATGCTCACTTGAACAATTATAAACTCAACATCATCAGACTTCTATTTTTTGATAGATTTATAATTTTGAAGAAAAGTAATTAAAAACACCTTTAACTCATTGTCATCAGACTAGCGAGGGTTAGGGTATTTGATGAAATTGTAAACAACTTCTCAGCCATGGTTTGCAGATTGGGAAAAGGCATCATCTTTGTAGCCTTTAGTAATCATTCTGCCCAAAGGACCTACTATATGAAATGAAAGCACTCTCCTCCTTCCTTTTTCTCAGATAAAGATCTTGTTGTATAAAAGTAAGTTACTGATCATGGTCTCTACAACCTTGCTAGATTTTCATCTTAGAAGGAGTAGTGAGCAGTGACTATGCATAACGTAGGGCTGTTGAACATTGAGGGATGAATATATGAGCAAAATGAGGGTTTAAGCAGGTGGAAAGGATTGACATTAATGAACCTTATTTTTGTATGTTCCTTGAGCATATCTAAAAAATTGTTGTAAATTCCTGTCAACTATTCCATAATTCACTACGATGGCAAAGGGTCACGCTGTAAGAATTTTCACTTGTCCTAGGCTTCTCTCCCTTTGCTACTTATCCCTATTCTTCTTCTATTTTATTTTTTATCTTTAGTTTGTTTTTGGATGGGTTAGAGTGATGTTAAAGAAGTTCTTTGGCATGGAAAAGTGGAGGGAGCAAGTTTGGACTGTTGAAACTATATAATGGTCCATTTCGCAATCTGGTGCTGGTCATGATGAGAGCAAATAGTGGAGATTTGAGGACATATCTGGCTGAGCTTGTGCCACGTTAATTGTGCATACTTTAGTTTTTTTTTTCCAGAGGCTGCTGTGTAGTTGGATCTAAGTACTGCATTCCAAGTAGCGTTTCTGCTTCTTTGTTTTTTCTAGATGAGACTCTTTGACACTTTATGGCATGGCATGACTTTCTGTTAGCTCTCCTTTTCCTACCTGGCTGACACTCCTTTGGTCTCTTTGTTTACATTTCAAGGTTGAATGTTGTCGTACTTGTTCAATGCTGGACATAATATTGTTACTGCCAAGTATTTTTAGTTTGGCATGCCCCTCTTCTCTTGAGATTTGAAGATATGTCATCTGAAAACATGCTATTATAATGCAGGGACATGATTCGCTCTATACGTGCTTGTAAAACAGCAGCAGAGGAACGTGCAGTAGTCCGAAAAGAGTGTGCATCTATTCGTGCTGCCATTAGTGAAAATGACCCGGAGTATAGGCATCGAAACATGGCCAAGCTCATGTTCATCCACATGCTTGGTTACCCAACACATTTTGGTCAAATGGAGTGCCTGAAGTTGATTGCATCTCCTGGATTTCCAGAAAAGAGAATAGGATACCTGGGCCTTATGTTGCTTCTCGATGAAAGACAAGAAGTTCTTATGCTGGTTACAAATTCTTTAAAACAGTATCCTAGAATTTTCGATATTGTGTTCTTTTCGTGTTGTCATACTTTACAGTGCTTTTAACTGTTAAATGTTGAGACTTTCAACTATCTTTATGAAGTGTGAATTACTTATTTCCTTAACATCTAATAGAGATCTCAACCACACAAACCAGTATATTGTGGGGCTTGCCCTCTGTGCTCTTGGTAATATATGCTCTGCTGAAATGGCTCGTGACCTTGCCCCAGAAGTAGAGCGATTGCTTCAGTTTCGGGATCCAAATGTTCGCAAAAAGGTAAGATTTTTACTCATTTAAGAATGGATACATGTCTACAACTGCTGCTTTTCGTTTAGATTAGGTCATTGTATGTTAATGTTAATTGTTCATTGTAACTTTAATCTGAGTGGCAAAAATTCCATTTTGCATCTTCTGTAAGGTAATCCAGATTCCAGCCCAGTATTATCTTTTCCTATTAATAAAAATACTATGATGCTTTCACTGAGTTTCCTATCTAGTCTTGGCATATCTGGATGTAATTTTGGAAATTATTGCCGCTTGGCTTCTGTATTATTCCTGCTGCAGCATCTTTACCTGTGTAGACCTATGATGCTCGGACTCGTTATCCCATATCCGACACGGGTCCATATCCAGGTGTTGGATTCTGTTATTTTTCCAAAAAATGCATGTTTTTAGCCCAAAAATGGAGTACCAGTGTCCCATACCCATATCCATGTGGAAAGTATCCGACACAGGTACCTCAGGAAAAATGAAGAGTCCGAGCTTCATGCATATGTTGCATAATTTTAGTGATGTCCAATAGGAAATCACGCCTCAAGAAGTACAAGCTAAATGGTCAACCAGAACTATGCAATCTCTTCGTTGAGTTGCTTGAAATGTTTACTATATGTCTATATGCAATAAGCAGGAATTGATAACGTTATGTGAATGCTTTGTTCTTTAAGATGATGTTGATTGCTGCACCATTATAAGCTGAATGACAACTTCCTTATGAAATAGGCAGCACTGTGCTCTATACGGATTATTAAGAAAGTTCCTGACCTGGCGGAGAATTTCATAAACCCTGCGGCTGTTTTGCTGAAAGAAAAGCACCACGGAGTCTTGATAACTGGAGTGCAACTTTGTACAGATTTGTGTAAAATTAGTGAAGATGCCCTCGACTATTTCAGAAAGGTACAGTTTAATTTTCATGCCGTTCTCATTTGATCATTTCCATAAGTGTGTCTGAGTGTAATACTGATCTGATTTCTTGATGAATAGTCGATTAAGGCCTCTTTGCTTTTAGTCTTGACTTGACTGAAGCACTTTTTTGAGTGCATTCAGGCTCAAATAACATGATTTGAATATTGCCAGTCTAATAGAGTAGCCGCTCTCTTTTGTGGCATTAAGTTGTTCCCTATTTAATGTGCCTAGAAAATAAAGTAATATTTGTTGCTTTTGCTGAGAAAAATCTAAGCCGATAACACTGTGTTTAGGACCTTTAGGTTAGGATCTTCAAAACATTGAGGATGAATTGAAATGAATGCTTTTTAGATAGCCTTCATTTTTAAAAGCCTTCACTTTGAAATTCATTGTTTGGGTTAATTTGAAAAAGAGGGAACTTTAAGTCGAAGAAGGACCTTTAAAGAAGGAAAAGAGGGTTTTTGCAAATGACACCTATTTAGGTGGTATTCAGAAAGGGATTTTGGAGGTGGTTAAAAGTCCCTTCTAAAAATTCCAGGGTTGTTAGAAGTCTCTTTCTTATTTTTCCCAAACAAGGCCGTTTAGAAGAGGATTTTGTAACATCTTTTTTTAATGAAAAATCCCTTTCAAAGTTTCCGATCCAAACACCATACAAGCGTTGAATATCCCTTCTTCTGTAGATAGGCTGTTACCTTCTTTCGTATAGGGGTTATTGCCTTTGTTTTGAATATGGGTGTTACCCACTTGGTGTCTCATGTATAACTCATTTTTTACCTATAAAAAAAGAAGTGTTTTTAAAGGTTGTGATAAAAGGGTCGTTTTATTGTTGAACCTGTAGTTTGAGCTGGTCTGAGTCCTCAGTTCCTCACCATCTTAGAGAAGAGAGTATCTTATCTATTTGGTGTTTGGTTTTCTACAATTGAGTGAAATGCTTGTCTATTGTTGCCGATTGTCGAAATGAACTTCTTGTGTATAGAATTTTCTTAGTCTCTAGTTGGGGTTCTATCATTTTTATAAAATGAGGTGGTAGCTTTATTGTGGACAACCTTTATTCTAGATAATTATATTTTTATATTGTGGTTATTGTATTTCCAGAATTGCCCTGTACCTTTATAATGTGGTTTCTTGTGGTTCCAGAAATGCACTGATGCTGTGGTGAAAGTTTTAAAGGACCTTGCGAACAGTCCATATGCTCCAGAATATGACGTTGCAGGAATCACTGATCCTTTTCTTCACATTAGACTATTGAGGTTTCTGTGTGTTTTGGGCCGAGGAGATGCTGATGCCAGTGACTGCATGAATGATATACTTGCTCAGGTTTGGTCATGTCCTCATTGTCGCTTTTTGTGTGTGTAAAATGTCATTGTCTCATTGGATTAGCATGTTGCTGAGCCATTTAGTCCCTCCTTCCACTATATCACAAACCACATGGCTTGTCCATATCCAATTAGCGTTGAGGACCCACATGACTATGCTTATTAAATACTATTTCTACTTTCCCACCGAAGAGACAGGGGAAGTACATACCCACACGGCCACACCTGACCACATATAAGGGAGAATAGAAAAAGGCACGCAGTGGCCGATTTAGGATTATTGAGTAGGGAATGCACAATTATGTATGAGAGACCTTTTTCTTTTTAAGGAGAAAGAAATTGGCTTTTCTAGTGGTTTTTGGATGTATTTTAAATTTCATTTAAGTTGTTTTAAAGGTGTCCTCAATGTCCCCGGTAAAACTGATGTTTGGACTCGCCTTCGGGCATTTATAAGCATATTACTACATGACCACAATATCTTTATTTAGCTTAGATTAAAAGAAACCTAAAAAAAAGGAGAAAACTAAGAAAGGAAAAAAAAAAAAAGGAAAAGTCAGCCATTTGGCATAAATAAAATAGAAAAAGTTCCAAAGAAAAAAAGAAACAAAATTTGCAGCATGGGCTCCTCGAACTTGTGACCTGCAAAAGCAAGCTTTTACTTCATCTTACCAATACCTGTACCTACTGAGCTACAGAAGTCTGCATGTCTCTATACTAGGAATATAGTTTATATATGTCAGAACAGCCTATTTACTTGCATAGGCTATGTATGAGCTAGATCCGCCCTTGGCACGCAGGGAGAGGGTACCAATAGCAAATAGCAAATTTAGGGACTTGGAAAATAGCGAAGGTACTGAAAGAGCAAATATATCAACAAAATAGAATAGGTGCATGTAGTTAATATCTGATGATTACTTCATCAAGACCTTCTTGACATACAATTTTTTTTCTTTTATGTGACGGTAGTTCCTTTATTGTTCATTTCGCTATTTTTCTTTCTCTTGTTCTGGGTAGTTATTAATTTGTTGAAAGTGACTTACCCTGAATGTTTTTTTCAATTAATCCAAAGATTATCTTTCCCTTGATGAATTCCTTAGCATCCAGATTTGAGTTCATCTTTCAACAAATTTACTTTAACTGGGCTCTTCCTGATTGCCCTCCCTTATGAGAGCTAATATCCTTTTTGCAATGTGAATAAGAGTCTGGAAGCTTTTCAGATGAAAGTGGATTTGGCTGTTTTTTTTTTTAATTCGTCTTCTTTTCAAGTTTAACATGGTTGATGCTGTTGATTTACTCCCTCTCTGATTATTTTGCATGTTGCATCTGCTTTAGGTGGCAACAAAAACGGAGTCAAACAAGAATGCGGGGAATGCCATTCTTTATGAATGTGTGGAAACTATCATGTGTATTGAAGATAATAGTGGGTTGCGAGTGCTTGCTATTAATATTCTAGGAAGATTTTTATCGAATAGGGACAATAATATCAGGTTCATTGTCTCTTTCAGTTTGGCATTGCTCTCTCTCTCTCTCTCTCATATTTTCCCATTGAGTTCATATATAAGCATTGGTCACTGTGCTCAGTCATTATTTACAATTCTATGAAAAGTCCACTTAGTATGTACTCTCCTTTCTCTCTCTGCCCTCTTGTGTATGTGGTTGGGGAGGCCAGGTTTACTTTCTTCCCTTCAGGCCAAGGCCTCAATTGGCCTTGAAGGGGATTCCAGTTTTCTATGTCCAACAGAACGGACTCAATTGTGAGTGTAGTTTTGAAGCTTTAGGACCCCTTGTCCTTTTATGCTTCTTCATTCAATCAAGGGAAATTCTTATTGTTATAATACGGAGAATCACAGTTTTAGGCTATAATGATAAAATGTATGATCACTATATGAAGTGGCATGGGTATCTTAAACAAGGATAAAAAAAAACTTGTATTGACGTTTCTGTGTTAATTTTTTTGTTGTCACCCACTTCTACCTGAGTTGATGTAACTATTGCTTTTTTGTTGCCTAGTGTGTGGGCTAGTTTTTTGTGATCTTTCCTCTCATTTTCTTGGTATAGTTGTTGCAATGCGTTTCTAAATCTGAGGTTTTGTTCTCTACTGTCATATGAGGCTTAGGGTGTTGATAGAAGTTGGGAAGATACTCGGGAATTTTAGCTTAGTCTGTAAAGTTTCTGTAATATGTTTTACTTGCTGAGTTCCTGAGATTGATAAAACTAATGTGGAGATGATGTGAATTGCAGCCTAGCTGAGGTGGTCATAGGTATTTAAAGGTGGTTTAACTTTTTTTGTCTGTTTTTACCAGATATGTTGCTTTAAATATGTTGATGAGGGCTATCAGCGTTGATTCTCAAGCTGTACAAAGGCATCGAACAACTATATTGGAATGTGTCAAGGTACTTTCTGTTCTAAGCTCTGTATACGTTTTCCTTACTATTAATCGTTTTAGTAGTAATGTGGCGAGTGCCTTAAAAACCTTGGTGAGAAAGTTTGGACACCCAAAATTGTTATGAATCTGTAGTTGACACTTAAAAGGTGATTTGTTTGCACTTGATGCCCGAGTTTGTACTCAGTAGTTTCTAGAGAAGCTTTTGTACACTCTTTCCATTCTTGAGGGTGGTGGGTAGGCAATAATTAGGAAATTGTTGTACCATTACCTTTCTCTACCTGTTGCGCAGTATAATCTTTGTTACATTGTGAAAATAAAGTGCTGGATGATGTTCTCCTTGTGGGTCTATAAATTCTTCTCCTTTCTCTTTGCTGGAGGTGTGAGCTATTTGTTGGAGTATGGTGTTGGGAAGAATTAATACGTGTAATAATCTTCAGCGTCATAGGCACGGGACTGCTCTTAGCCCGGATGTCTGTTTTAGAAATTGTGAATCTGAGAATCATTTATTTCTCCACTTTGATTTTGCTTACAACCTTTGGCTCCAATTATCTGGAATCTGTGGCGAATATTGGGCAAAAGCACTGGGGAGTCTGTTGTGCAATCTTGCATTTTAGCTGTTTTTTGGGGTATTTGGTTAAAGTGGCTTTCAAGTATTTTATCTGGAAATTATCATCCGTCAACAAACCTGTGGTTGGGTAGTTTGCTTAGCGTCTCTTTGGGCTAAATCCGCAGGTCCCTTAAATGTTGTCCTAATCACCTTAGTGCAAAAGAATCGGGTCTCTTAATTTTGGAGCTAGGCTTGTCCTCTATTGCTTGCTTCTTTTTAATTATTAGGAAAAATTCCTAAAAACTACCTTTAAGATTTTTTTTTTAAATCACTTCCAAAACTGATTTCCGGAATATTCCATGTTTCCCTCCTAAAAACTACCCCTTACTCGATATTACCCCTCCCTCTTTAAAACATTGTTATCCCCATCTTTCTTTTCTCCGTTCTTTCATTGTAGCTCATCCCCCATTTCTTCTCAGAGCTCTCAATCTCAAGCTCTCATCTCTCACTTGAACAAGTAATCTCACCGCTCTCACCTTTGTTTCCCCATTTACTTTCAAAATTTTCTTCAATTATCATCATCATCAACTCACACATTTCAGCATAATAAATGCCTCAGTACTTCTCCACATCCCTTACGTAGGCCAGATCCCATAACAAATTATTCATATGAAAATCATAGGTTTTAATCTCATTCATCATCTTCTCCCATAAGTGAATTTGACTTTGAAAACCATGATCCTTCCTCTTCTTTTGAGGAGGTTGAGGTTGAAAGACAGACCCATGATGTTAAATTTTTCAAGGTTTTGACTTTACACCAGATAATGGTAGAAATGGTAAAAATAATGGTGCCCGGATAAGTGATTATAGTTCAAGTGATGGTGTAAGGCCTGGTTTTGATGGAAATGTCGAAAGTAAGGGTGCCTATATGAGTGGTTTTAGTGAAGTTAATGGTTTAAGGCTTTATTTTGATGGAAATGTTGAAAACAATGGTGTCCATATGAGTGGTTTGGTGAGGTTGATGGTTTGACCTCTGGTTTTGTTGGAAATGTTGAAATAAATGGTGCTTAGATGAGTGGTTTTAGTTCAGTTTGCGAGGAGTTGGAGAATACTGGTGTTGTTGTTGTAGAGAAGATGGCAAATGTGCTTTCTTAACTGCAAAGTACTGTGGATGGGGCTTTAGAATCTAGTCTTGATGGTATGAGTTGATGTCAAATGAGGAGTTTATGGTGAGAGTGATTAAGAACCCGCTTGTTTGTGGGGAGAATTTGATTAGGTGTTCAAAATGGGCTGGGTTTGTACTGTAAACTGTAAAGAGGGGGGAGGGGGTGTAAGTTAGTTAGGATCATTTAGTTTGGGAGGGAAATTTGTAAGGGTAAAACGGTCATTTTCGTGTTTTTTGGCCGGAATGTAGGTTATGTAGTGTTTCTTAAAAAAACACCAACTTTAAAGATAGTAAGTTTTAAATTTTTTATATGAAAGATAATAATTTTGTTAATTTTGTAAACTTAAAGGTAGTTTTTATCAAATTTTACTAATAAAAGAACTTGCTTCTGATGCATTGCAAATGCTTCATTTGTCTGCTCTTTCCAATTTTCTGACTAATATAGTGGTTGCTTTATTTTTTCTTCCACTGGATTATTTGTAGACCCCAATTTGTATTTCAGATTGAGACATTTTTGACCATGATTTTTCTCCAGGATTTAGATGCTTCAATCAGGAAAAGGGCTCTTGAACTTGTTTATCTTCTAATCAATGAGGGTAACGTAAAACCTCTGACGAAAGAGCTGATTGATTACTTGGAAATAAGTGACCATGAGTTCAAGGGGGATCTTACGGCAAAAATCTGCTCCATTGTTGACAAGTTAGTGCTCTTCACCATTCATGCTTTGTGATTGTTCTTTCATTTAAAACGTGATAATATTATTTGTATGGAAGCAATGGTTGCCTGAGGAGGTATACAGACACCAGTATAGTCACCAATTTCCTTTAGTAACTAACTTGAAAAAGTGTCTAAAAAAAAACTAACTTGAAAAAGATGAACCAGTATGTTCCGGGTGAAAACTATACAAACAATCGAAATGGAAAGAATGACCAACGGTTCAGATTGTGAAATCTTGAAGCCTTGGTGATCAGGGTTTTCTGAGAGTTGATTAACTGAATTGGAGAGCTCTGGCTTCTTCCTGAAGGAACTAAACTCAGTGGAAACTTTAGAGTGATTATTCCTATTTCAAGTATTTAGCTCCTGAAACACCTACCCTTTAAATTTGGGGTTTTTTTCCCCTGCTGTTCCCAAGTGATGTTTGGTTATGTTTTGTAAATTATCCATATCAATAGCCAGCAAATATAAACAACTTTTTTTGCATTGGTTGGGTGGGTGTCGGGGACAGTGCGCTGTTAATGGAAACTGAACAGAACTCCTCTGGAGGCTGCATTTCATAAATTAAGAGCTAAGAGGCAATTTGCAGACTTAGAGCACCTAATCACTTGTTTAGTTGTTTTGTGTCTAAGGCCTATGAAGGTTTTCTCACTGATCTCGGGCAAGAGTGCAGGACAAATAGACAATACCAATTTTGATAGCGATTTTTTGCCAAGGGTGAGTAGGAGAAGGAAGAATCTGCCCCTGCATTTCCTGTTTGAATCTCTAGCGAGGCATCCACTGATGGGGTTAGTGTGGTGGAACCCCGGCAAATAAGAATCAGAAACAGTGTTGTAAAACCATAACTTTGCTCTTTGAAGTGTAATTGTGAGAAACAGCGCTGTAGAAACCATAACTCTGGATTTTGACGTGAAGTCATCACATTGATGGTGTATCAGAGTAGGGACATATATTTCCTTGCCTTAAAAACGATTCTCTATGCTCATTTTATGAAGCTTAAATTCAATAGAAAGACCGTTTCTTGATACTGTGCTATATGGCTATCTGTTGGTAACTTGGTAGTATTATAGACCTCTAATGTTTTTGCTATTTGTGCTTATGCTTTTGGTTCTTAGGTTTTCACCGGAGAAGATTTGGTACATTGATCAGATGTTGAAGGTTCTTTGTGAGGTATGCATTGCTTGGTCAATGTGCATTTGTGAGATTTTCGGGTGTGTCTGGAAGCCCTTTTCACATCTTATCGTTGTGCTGATTTCTTCATTTTTTACCCACTTCAGTTCAATACATGCTTTATTTATTTGACTAGTAGCCCCGTCCCTTCAGGACGAAAAGTAAAAAGAATAAATAACTAGTAACGAATGCAAGCTCTTTCCTTATCCTTTTTACTCCAGGCTCCCTCCCTCCTCTCAATTTCTATCTTTTATGCTTGTATGTGATTTTTATATTTTGATTGTACTGATCTTTATGTTTTGCTTAGTAGGCTGGAAACTATGTTAAGGATGAAGTATGGCATGGCCTTATAGTTGTGATAAGTAATGCTATCAATCTTCATGGATACACAGTTAGGTCCTTATTCAGAGCTGTTCAGGCCTCAACAGAGCAGGTATTGTCTTTTATTTCTGTTTTTAACTGCCTGGGTATCACCTTTGTTACAAACTGTTGCACTCAAATTTCCTTGGGGATGAATATTTGCCAGGACACTCTTGTTAAAGTGGCAGTTTGGTGCATTGGAGAATATGGTGATATGCTGGTCAACAATGTTGGTATGCTAGATATAGAGGACCCGGTAACTGTAAGTTCATGCTTCTAGAGGCTCTTAACTTATCAATTAATTCAAAATTTGTGGCACATAGTTTGAGCATTTTCCATGTAATTAGCTACATTACAGTCCCAGGTTGTTTATTACCTCTTGGAGAGTCAGAGTTTGAACATTTAAGAGGTTTCCAGAGGAAGTTGTACACATTCTCAGTTTCTCACATTGTTAAGAGTTTTTATAAAGGAATTTTTTTTCGAAAGAACTAAAATGTCGTAATATTAAATTCAGCATCTTATATACAGTGAAGTATTTATTAAGATAATACAAGTGGCCGTGGTATGTATGATGTATGTTTTGAAGTAGTGACTCCATTAATAATTTACAATGAGGGTGTAATGGAAACAGGCAAACATTTTGACAGGCTATCCTTTCCAACCCTGCCTGCCTCCTTGGGTTCATCTTTCCAAACACATAATATGTTGAGGATTGTTCTGGACAGGTAACAGAGTCAGATGCTGTTGATGTGATTGAGATTGCTATCAAGCGCCACAATTCTGATATCACCACTCGTGCTATGTGTTTGATTGCTCTATTGAAGCTTTCGTCTCGCTTTCCTCCTTGTTCCCAGTAAGTATTTGCCACTTGCAACTAACTAAATACTTTTTAGTGAATTCTTCCTGTTAGTGTAAACATCCTTGTCAAGTTTATAATGGGAAATTAATTGGCAGTAAATTAGTTTAGGAGCGGGGGTGAGGATGAGAAGCCAATATCATAACTTCTCTCCCCAAAACAATAAGGGAAGCTGTCCGTATTGTACGTCTGCTCTCCCCAAAGATCTCAGCGCTACTTTTTTCTAAGGATGCCAATGTCAAGTTTCCTCTAAATTTTATATTTAGACCCTTGTTTAATCCTTTCCGATTAGGATGGCATTGGGAAGTCATTTTCTTATGTTATACCAAACAAAGTGTATCCTCTCCTTGATGCACAGGGTATAGCTTATTCTCAGTGTAGTGCTTTGTCTAAGTTTTGTTTTGGTGAACTTAGTAATGAAGGTCTATCTTTCCTTACTTCAGTTGAATGATTCTCATACTGTTGAACCTTGTGTTATGTGAATATTTTCCACTTTCTGACATCGTAGAGGGGGACAGTAACATGATCATGCTCAAACCCTTTTTCAGCATCTGAAGATGATGTGACATCTTAAAGGGTCATGGAATTGTTCAAGTGTGACCTAATATCATTATGCCAACTTTTTTATGCAGGAGGGTAAAGGATATAATTCTACAGTACAAAGGTAGCATGCTCCTTGAATTGCAACAGAGAGCTATCGAATTTAATTCAATTATCGAAAGACATCAAAATATTAGGTATCTCTTGTTCTTTGCTTTATTTTCCACGTTAATGTGATTTACTGCCGGTACTTTTTTGGTTATAGGCTTATAGTTGATAGAATGCCAAATAGCTCAAAAGCTGCTGAAATGAATGTACAGATCTGCATTGGTGGAAAGGATGCCAGTTTTGGACGAGGCAGCATACAGCGGAAGAAAGGCAGGCTCTTTGCCGGCAGCGGTTTCAAGCTCCAATGGACCGTCCGTTAATCTTCCAAATGGAGTTCCTAAGGCAGCTGCTGCTCCCCTTATTGACTTACTGGATCTATCAGATGATGTCCCAGCACCTAGCTCTTCTGGTGGCACTTACCTGCATGATCTCCTTGGTGGTGATCTCCCACCAGCTCCAGCAGAATCAGGTCAGTTTTGAGATGCAGTGTTGAAGGAATCTGACATTTGCTGTTTGGTCTCTGAATTATGCGTAGTTTTAAGTTGCATGATGGTATTAGTAGGTAAACTGTGACAGACAGCTCTGTTAGCTCCTCCTCTCTCTCTATCTATATGTGTGTGTGTGTGTGTGTGGAAGCATTGTAGTACAGTTTCTTATCGAAAAGTTTTTTTTTTTTAGAAAAGAAGTGAAAAGATCAGTATATACTGAAGTAAACAGTATCACTTGGTTAATATCATCATTATGTTGCGTTGTTGGACCAATATATCTAGTCAAGCACGCTTTTCTTGCTTAATTGAGAAGGAAGTGTTTCATCAGCCTGGCTTAAATTGACGATTATTTTATTCAAGGAAATGTTCTCCTGTAGTTCAATGTTGATGATTTTCCTTTTATTGTACATGGAGCTAGAATTTATATGGAAATTGAGATATCGCGTTGGCATTCCATATCTTTGAACGAATGGTATTCTCTCGACCATGTATATCTTTAATGATTTCCTTTTCCAATCATAGGTGTTAGTCAGAATAACAAATCAGGAACAGATGCTCTGTTGGATCTTTTGTCAATCGGGAATCCACCAGATACAAACAGCTCTGCAATGCCAGATCTTTTGTCTTTGAGTCTAGAAAGCAAAAATTCTGGAGCGGCACTGGAAGGACTGTCACCAGTTTCATCCAGTCCCAAACAAATGTCTTCTCCCAGTGGAGCTGCTCCTATTGTGGATTTATTGGCGGGCTTATCTCCCAGTCCGCCAACTACAGGTACTTTATTCTTTTATATTAAATTGTATTGGTGGTCACTACTTTTTGCAATGCTGATTTTTCTTTTCAATCACAGAGAGCAATGGTTTACAATTCCCGTCCGTAGTTGCTTTTGAGAGTAGCTCCTTGAAAATGACGTTTGATTTCCAAAAGTCTCCTGGAAGCCCACAATCGACATCTATGAAGGCCATATTTATCAATTTATCAGCCAACGTGTACACTGATTTTATCTTCCAGGCTGCAGTTCCCAAGGTAACAGATGAAATGCCAAATTGACGTTCTTACTAAATTGTCTTATCTAGCTTCCATAGTTTCTTATAAAAAAAATTTGTACCTGAATTATTACCACTTCAATGCTTTTCGGACACATTAAGCTGATACGTAAGATGTTGCATTCACAGTTTCTTCAGCTGCATCTAGAGCCAGCTAGTGGCACTACACTTGCTGCTAGTGGCAATGGCTCCATCACGCAGAATTTACGCGTTACCAACAGCCAGCACAGGAAGGTAACTTTTTTCCTTTTATATTACTGTGCTTTGTTGACCATCCCTATCTCCATGCATACATGCACAAACACATACACACAAAGGAGAAATGTGATGGCGAGGTGTTCATGAGCTCTAGTCTATGTTTTTGTAAGGCTACAATAGTGCAGATGACATATGAATAGTAGAAAGCTCTAGGCTTAAGTATTTGTAGGTTGGATTGGGTTAGTTAATAAAATCGCCTATTTTCATCTATGTTGTTTAGGGTAAGAAAAACTAAAAAGCTTGGCCTTCATAGTAGAATTTGTGAAGAAAGTTCTCTGTGTCTTTCGTTATTGGTTGCTTGTTGATGCTTAGTGTCATGTGGTGGGTTCTGCTTATTTGAAATAGGTAGATTTGATTTCTGTAGATTAGCCAGTATGTTCAACTTTGTTTCTCTTTGTTACTGGTCCCTGAGGACAACTTTCATGGACTGTTTTTTGTTAGATACTGTAGTTTTGGCCATCACTCACTACTGTCAACATTTGTAAAAGCTATGTTATGAATTGTTCATGATTGTTTGCTTAGTGTGGTGGTTGGTTGTGTAGCAATGTTCCTTGCTTTAGTTTATATTAGAATGCATAGCTCTTTTCATGGTACAACTACATGACTGCTTCCACTCGAAGCTCTTTTGAGTGTTGATGCGTTCAGTACACTAACCAGTGCTCGAATATCTAATTTTTGAGGTGCTTATCACACATTTTGTTTTACTCAGAAATCCCTGGTAATGCGCATAAGAATAGGTTACAAGGTAAACGGGAAAGATGTTTTGGAGGAAGGGCAAATCAGTAATTTCCCACGTAACCTATGAGATTTAAGAGTCATCGAGAATTTCGAATGATTTGCTTAGCTTCCAATTCTCTTCAAGTGGACGAGGCCCCTCGGTGTTTGTCATGTTGGTGCAATCTTTCCTCCTAACTCTGCCTATGAAGGCAATGTGGCTCGTAGCAGTTGGAATTTCCCCGGTGAACTGGAACTTCAAATATCTTCTCTTGGGTTTGTTCATTCCTCGTTATCTTTTTCTCCATTTTACCCCATTTGGGTCCCGTGTACATTAGATTTTGATTCTTATTGTATCAAGATGTGGAAATGAATTTTGGAAAGGTGTGAAGGCGATGAGATATCGCTGCATTGTATTCGAGGAACTGTAGATGTCCCAGCTGTTTTGTTGGTCTTATGCAACCTCAGAGTTTAGGGCATAGTTGTATTACATAGCAAAGAGTTGCAAGATGCCAATATTTACCTGCATAGCTCATGCTGTTGTTCAGTATTACTTTCTTACGTAACTTTCTGCATGATTTTCTGATTTACTTGAATTCTAGAGTGTGAAACATTCAAGTGAGTGAATCTTTTGCGGCTTTATGTATGATTGCGTTCACAAATAGATGGAATATTCAATCATTTGTATGCTTCTGTTGTAAGATTCATATCATCAAGCACCACATTATTTCCAAATAATCGTTTTCAAAGAAGGTTCGTTTCATACTCCCACAGTTTCGAACAGTCTTTGCGTTGCATCATTATCATCTAAAGCTAATCTCCCCAAAAAATCCATTTTGTATGTCAGTGTCTTTGTGAAACTGCTTTTGTATTGGGATGATACTAACGTACAAGTTAAAGATGGGAACTGAAGGGAGAACATGTGGACTTAAGCGAGCCAACATTTGTCGCTATTATAAGCCCTCCTCAGTCCTCACAACGTTTTAATCCAGTCTATCCACCCAAAACGGCTTCATTACTGAAACAAACAAGAAGCTTTAAACCCATATAGAAGTCGTTTGGAGTTTATGGGGTTCAAGATTCTTTCAAGCACAAATAAGATATCTAAGATTCAATTTTTACAAGGTTTGCTCTGCGTTGTAATGACTTTAAGAAGATGCTCTAATTTTAATTTTACAATATATATGGTAACACATTCTGGTCGTATTTTGTTAATATTGTATAAAGTGAACATCTTAAGGTATGAGGTAAAAAAGTTACTACCATTTTAAGATTGTGAAAGATCATGTTTTAAGGTTGTGAACAGCTATTTTATTTTTGTTACCAAAAAAAAAAAAAAACAGCTACTTTATTTTAAAAGATGAGTTCGCTTAACTTTAACTTAATCATAGATGGTAACCAACGAGATGATGTAGTGTAGCCGTTGTCCACTTTATCCCTTAACCATGTGGTAAAGGGTTCGATCCTTGCCCACGGGAATGAAATAAATTTCTTAGCCAGCCGCTTACCTCTTAGAAGAGCACTCACGACTAAAGGAAAAACTTATCATAGACGGTTTCACACTTTTTTTAGGTGCAAATTATCTCGATACAATATAAAACTACAACTATAACACATTGAAGAATCCTTGGTTTTAGAACTCTTGTTTAAAAGTTTTGCAACCTCTGACGATAATATATCAGTATAGACGCGCTAGTAAACGTAACGACTAACGAGGATCCTGCCAAAGCATTGAAGGTGAGACCTAAGTGAAACAAATCCGTTGTAGAGGGATGATTATGTTGCACGGTGACTAAATAGACTGATTTCTTGACCATTAGAAGCTAAGTCTGGACCATCTTATCTCTACTTTCGTATTCGTTCGTTCCTCTATCATTCACTCCATTTTTACCTGATACTCCGAAGTACATTTCAACTTTAATTTCATCATATCAAAAGGTGAAAAATGAAATTCTGAAAGGCGTGGAGGCAATGCGATATGTATTATAAGGTTGTATATGACTATACGAGGTTATGGAGCTGTTCCAGATCTTCTGTTGGTTTTATGATAGATGAACCTCAGTCCTATACATCAGTGCATGCATAGTTGGATTTTTCAGAAAAGTGTTGCAAGATTGCCGTATATTCCTGCATAGCTCATGCTGTTGTTTAAAAAAACTACTACTTTTGTGCGTAACTTTCTGCATGATTATATGTTTTACGTGAGCTCTAAAGTGTGAAACGTTCATCTGAGTGAATCTTCATTGCGACTATGTATTGTTGCGTACCAAATAGAAGGGATATCCAATAATTGGCATGCTTCTGTTGTGAAGATTCTTCTTATCCTCAATTCCCACCATTGTCTAAAGAGTGAAGAAGCTTTCACACTCATGGCTGTTTCTAACTAGTCTTCTAATCATTATACTAAACGCTAATCTCGGTAAGATGATTTCATTTTCCAGTACGATGATAGTAGTTTTTAAGTCAAGATACTTTATTAAGTGTAGTGATCAGTTGATCACTAATAATGCAAAGCTCAAGTGAGAAAAGGAAGGCTCAATACGCAAGCTAAATTTTGTTGCTTTGTGTTTTCCTTCACTTCCATTGTTCATTATATAAACCACAATTGATAGCACTACAATAGCATCTCTTCAAATTAAGTTCTTAAGCTTTAGCCTTTGCATATTCTCATAGTCTTCTAAAACAATCTTTCTCAGCAAACAACATGACTATTTTGTTTAATTTTCTCTCGTTGACACTATTATCCTCATTCTTACTAGTCTTTGTTGAACCTAGGAAGTTAACTACTTCCAACGGCTTCTTCTCGGTCAATCTCATTCATCGAGATTCACCTTCCTCTCCATACTACAACCCCTCCAAGACATCACAGCAGCGCGAAACTAGACTTAGCCTTGGCTCAGTCTCACACCACCACCACATTAGTCTGTCTTCTGCATTCTATGATAGTAAGAATGTTAAGACAGACATAACTCCCAATGGCGGGGATTATTTGATGAAGATCGCGGTTGGCACTCCGCCAGTTGAGTTCACTGCTGTTGCTGACACTGGGAGCGACCTTGTGTGGCTCCAGTGCTCACCTTGTCAACGTTGCATTGCACAACAGTCTCCACTCTTTGACCCAACCAAATCTTCATCCTACAGCACCATCCCTTGTAACTCACAATCTTGCACCCAAGAAGGTATTCAGAGTGGTTGTCAATCAAATAAAAAAAACAGTGACGATGACTCATGTACTTATTCTACACAATATGGAGATGGAACAACAAGTACCGGTCTCCTAACCACAGAGACCATTAGTTTCTCTTCGACCAATGCTGCTTTTCCCAACTTCATATTTGGCTGTGGGGTTGATCAGCAAGGTGTATTTGGTAACGATGGGGATGGCATTGTAGGGTTGGGGGCCGGAACATTGTCCTTAGTCTCGCAACTGAGTCCAAACATCAACTACAAGTTCTCCTACTGCTTGACTCCTCCATCTCTAGGAGTTAACAGCAAGCTAAACTTTGGGCTTGGTGTAACAGCCCCTGGAGCCGTATCGACTCCCTTCACAAACCAAGACACTCCTACATTTTACCAGCTCACGCTAGACGCCATTAGCATTGGGGATAATTCTGTCTCAGTGGCCAACGATGTGATAATCGACTCTGGTACCACTCTGACATACCTACCATCTAGTGTCTATGATGGGGTTAGGACCGCCGTAAAGGATGCTATTGCGCTCAGTCCGGTGTCTGATCCGAACCAGGTGTTTGATCCTTGCTATGAGGTTCAGTCCTCAAGTGAGGATTTTAATCCCCCTGATTTGGTATTCCATTTTGAGGGGGCTGATGTCGTGTTAAAGGCAGAAAATACTTTCAGGACAGTGGATAATCTGACTTGTTTGGCAATGGTACCTACAGATGATACTCCCATCTTTGGGAATATTGCTCAAGTCAACTTCGAAATTGGGTATGATTTACAAGCAAAGCAAGTCTCATTTGCTCCAGCAGACTGCACCAAGTATTAATCAGGTGTCTTTCACCTTGTAGTCTAATTTGTATTATTGTAATCTATGTATCCTTTGCTAGCGCTTGATGTTTATTCGGTAAGAAGTTCCGTTGTGTATCACTAATGACTGTAAATGAAAATAATCAATCATATTACTGAATTGTGCCACTTCATGATGCTCAATTATAAATCATGCATGTCTCCTACATGTTTCATACTCTACACAAGCCAAACTTTATGCCATGAATGATCTCGTACAAGGATTTGTGCCTAAACTAAGACAAACTCACCCCATACCATCATCAACAAAGGAAAATAAATAAATTACTTGGTGAAAACTAATCATTTGGGTGGTGATCCTAGTTAGGGAGCTCTCAGCTCTTCTGAAGTGAATTAACATGTTTCTAGAAGATTATGGGAAAAGTGGACAAAAAATAAGTAGGTGACAGTTTTCTTCTACTAATCAATGTACTAATTTACATGAGCAATAAGCGATTAAGGACAGAAGCATTAATTTAAAGGCACATCTAAGCAGTTTCCGAAATGCCAACTATTGAACCAAATAAAAAAACATTGAAACAGAAAGAGAGATGTGAATTAGAAAGCACTCACATAACAAACGTCCCAAAAACCCCTTATTCATCTTAGTTTTAATTTGATACATCGGTCAATTATTGCGGGGAGAAGATATAAGGATTCGAACCTAGGACAACCCTTATTAATTTAGTGTACTTACTTGTCCTCGATCCTCACAAGAACCCTTACTCATAATCTACATACTTGTCCTTATAGTCGAACCAATGATGATAAATTACAGATATTTCAAAGCGATAATTATTTCCTCGAATCTCGTTACGAACTTGAGTAGATCCATCTATTCCGAATTCTAGAGATCCAAACAGAAATTCATTGTTTGAGCTGTCAGTGCCCGTTATGCACAAGTCAGCATCTATAATCAACGAAGAGTTTATTGGCACAGCAACAAATGATTTCATTAAGGGGAGGCTGGAATGTGCAGTCAGTTGTGCCGGCTCTCCATGAGGCAGGTCAAAAAGTCTGCTCCGGAGATATTTTTTGTCATGGTCAGTGGAATAATCATGGCCACTATAGCGAGCAAAGATAGATCCACCGACATTGACGATATCACTGACAGCAGGATCATTGAAGAAAAAGGAGACCTCCACAAGTGCTGCATATGCCCGTTTCATAACCATATAGTGCATAACCGCATAACCATGTTCACCTCTAATAAGGCAAGATAATCGCTGGTCATAGAATGAAAGTCTAGAAGAAGGATTAAGAGTCACGCTGCACCAACTTGTACATCCATTTGCAATTTCAAGGTTATGAACCGGATCCCTAAGATTGAGACTGACAGTGGGCCCACAGTCATCAACTGGACCATGGACTTCCAAAGGTAGAATACTCTTACTTGGAGACAATAACTCAGGATTACACAAGCTTCTTTTAAAGATAAATTCACATAGGCTATGACTAATTTCAACCTTTCCACAAAGGGCAGAAACCTCATGTTCGAAGCCAGTGACATCGATGGAGAATATTTCAGGTAGTACAGCATGCCGAATGCTAGACACGGTTGAAAACGAACTTTTGCTAGACATGGTTGAAAGCAAACGTTTGCCAGACACGGTTGAAAACGAACGTTCGTACCTAGTAAAATCAAGAAGAGTAAATTCCACATTTAGCAAGGCTGGATAGAGTCATTTGAGAAGGCAAAGATTAAGGTACAAACCCCGGAAATCTAATGCCTGATGGTAGGATCTGAAAAGAAAAGAGAAGTCAAGAATCAGATATGAGTTGACGATTGATAATAGAAAGATAGCAAAATTTGCAGTTACCGGTGTTTTGGGGGAATACACTTGATGTAAGTAATATCCCTTGTTCTGTACCGACCGTGTACTCAGTAGCACCTGCACAAGGATAACCCCGCGGTCTCCAACAAAGGACTTTTCAGAATGACCACACTTTAAAGCAAGGAATTCTGCTGAGCCACCAGCAAACTGACCCTGGGAATCCCATAAGTCTAGTTCAATTCTCAAGGCAGCATAAGCAGGCACCGCCACAACCCATCTCGAAAGCTCAAAGGGAGTATTGACCGTGGCTTTCACAGATTGTTCAAACGGCTTGTCAAAAAGCACAGTCTTCATCAACTTGAGATCATCGTCGTTGCTGTAGCAGGGCTGAGTCTTGGCATACTCAGCAACAATACTTCCATAGATATCAGTGGAAGGGCAACTTTTATCGTACTTTTCAACGATGGCGACCACCACAGTAGCAAAAAGAGCAAACCTGAAGGTAGCATAGTGCACGATGGCAAAGCCGTGCTGACCTGGAACGAGAGCCTTGATGAGTCTGTCGCAGGACTGCTCGATGTCTTGCGTCTTATCATACAGAACACAATGTGCATTAACGATCGCAATGCCCCGACTCCTATCCTTGAGATACAAATCGAGGGTGACAGTTGAGCCTATAGAGCTCAGGATAGCACAACGCTCGGGGCCTATCAGAGATAGGTTGCCGCCTCTAGAAATGGTCTCGGCATCACCCGGACAGCGGTCATACAAACTGAAGGTACTACGTCCTACTCGTCCTTCGATAGCTCGAATGGAGCCGTAAATGTGGCAGTCCTCAAATTTGGTGTTTAGGGCTACAGAAAAGACCTGAATTAACGGTGACACATGAGTGCTCGTTGCATATTTTTTGTTGGATTCCCAAATGCGTTCCTCTTCCCTATCGATCTCATCTATGATGGCTTTCCACCTTTAAAACGCGTAGTTAAGAGCAAGAAACAAAACATAATCCAGGTGATACGAGTAGTTAAGAGCAAGGTTGACACAATGGTTGGGCGTTCAACGTGCCTGGGGGTTGTTCCAAGATCGAATCCTCATAGAATGTACCAAAAAAATAGACGACAATAGAGTAAGTAATACTACAGTACCTTATTAATAATTAAGGTGCAGTGGGGCCTCCGTAGATTTGTGGCAAACTGGAATTGGGATTGCAAGAAAGAGCAGATTATTACGTTAGTTATAAAGGGTATGCGAATTAATACGTTAGTGTTTACTAGTTAGGGCAAGGGTAATTGGGTATTTGGTTGGGTGTTCTTTGGGCCTGTAAATCGTGTTTTATTATTTTATTTTCAATAAAGTTTAGGAAAATTCATAACAGTTAAGAAATAATTTAAAAAAAGTTTTAAAAAATAAAAAAGTTCATAAAACTATAATTGTTGATACTTATTTGATTAGTAATAATTTGATGTGATATGAAATGTCCTGTTGTTACATTGTAGTTTTATTGAAGGGTTATGTTCATGGCTTGCTCAGGAGCGAGGGAATTGAAAATGATGAGGTTCTACTTTATCATGAATGAAAGCTTTCGTTTTGTATACATGAGGTGTTTGTTAATTTATGATTTACACTACAGAAGGTCATCGACCAAAAGATATGTTATATCTGTCAATACAGGCCAAAAAATGGAGTCTGACGGGACGAGGAAACGTCAGTGTCATATTTCTTCTGAAGAGCTTGATTCAATCTGAAACAGGAGGGTGTGTAATATGCAAGCACATAAAAATTCTAGTACTCCATGCACATAGAAAATGGAGTATGTTTCAAAGTTCTCAAACTAGTATGTACTAATCAAATCAGTTATGTTGTTATGATAGAACAAACTCTTCAGCACAGAGCTAAAATCCTGTTATGATAGATCATGTTAAGAGAGTGTGCCATATTTGAGGGAACAGAAACTGATTTGTTTAAGTTTGTAGCTGAATATAAGCCATCTTGTTTTAGCTTACTGAATTAGATACTGCAGTTCGTAACACAATAAAACAAAGACCATCCTCTACAAATTAATTTTGGTTATCGTAAGCTCTATATTCATACTGCATTACTGCCTATTCTGTAATCAACTTCAGAAACTAAAACATGCTTAGCCTGCTATATTTCCTGGCAATACTATCTTACAATCATGTACAAAATCCAAGCCTCAGCGAAGCTAAAACCCAAGCTATTGATGGCTTCACCATCGAGCTGATCCACCGGTACTCGCCACAATCTCCATTCTACAACTCCTCGATGTCCCTTAGCGAACGCTTTCATCGATTGGTCCTCGCCTCGAACTCAAGGCACCATCAAATAAAATGGCTAGAGAGTACCACAGTTGACACTTCTATAATCTCGAATCAAGGAGATTATCTCATGAGAATCTCTGTTGGTACTCCACCCGTTGAGCTAGTTGCTTCTGTAGACACAACAACTGATCTGACGTGGTTTCAGTGCCAGCCTTGTGAGTATTGCTACACACAAAGCATGCCTATCTTCAACCCTTCGTTATCTAGAACCTACAATGTACTTCCTTGTGACTCGCAACATTGTTCTAGTCTTGATACAACGCACATAGCCTGTGAACAAGACCAGTGTTCTTACTGGTACTCATACGGAAATGTGTCGTCTGTTACCAGGGGAGTCATGGGAAATGACACTTTTTCCTTCAGTTGTTCTGATGGAGACAGGCCCGCCTTCCCCTTAACAGCTTTCGGATGTGGGTACGAGCAATCTGGAAATTTTGATCCTTATTCAGCCGGGGTTGTAGGCCTAGGAAGTGGACCGCTTTCGCTAGTTTCCCAACTGGCTTCAAGAATTGAGTACAAATTCTCCTACTGCTTGACTGTTCCTACCTCCAATGCTACTAGTATGATAAGATTTGGTAGCCGTGTTGAGACAGGAGGAGGAGGAGGAATTGTCACAACTCCTTTCTTTAACTTAGAATTTCCGAGTTTCTATAGTCTCGGCTTAGAGGGAATCAGCATTGGCCAAAGGAGTGTACCTGTGGGAGATTACATAATCATAGCCAGTGATGTCACCCTTACTTATGTAAGACCGAACATCTTCTCCTGCCTTGAGTCCATGGTGAGCGAGGTAATGGGGATGAAGCCAGTGTCCGATTCTCAGACAGGGTCCGTTATCTGCTACGATATAAGCTCAGGAGTTACCCCCCCTGACATTGTATTTCATCTTGGAGGGGGTGACCTTATACTAAAGGCTGACACAATCTTCTTTACATATGATAATTCCATTTGCCTGTCCATTGCCCCTACACCAGGAGATGATGATCCCATGATCTTTGGTAATATGGCTCAAGTGAACCTTGAGGTCGAGTATGATCTTCGAAGCAGAACAGTGACCTTAGCTCCAAAAGATTGTGCCTGCATGTGATCATTCAGAGCACCATCGAATGGTATTTTAGGCCTTATAGTGATATAAGTTTATAAGCAAGTAATCTATGAAGTTGATTGTTCAAAAGAGAAGAATTAATGGGAGCTAATAAACCTCAATCATGCTTAAAGCTAGACTTTGTACTACCGTTCTGCATGCTTTATATAGACAGTTATACTTTATGATTTATGCTTTGCTCTCCTTCATCATATGGATCATAGTTATAACTTATAACCCAGTGATTCATAATTACTTTCAAACCAACCCTAGTTGATCAGAATCCTTTTTAACACAAAAGGTCATTTAAGCTCAACTTAATTTTCACTCTCTCAAGTTACATCCTCTGTTGTAGCAAAGCATTTTTAATACAGCATTATTAGTATTTATTCTGAAGCTACTAGTGCATGGTCACATATTACCAGACTAATGTAACTTGGTTAGGAAATCTTATTTAACCCCAAATCCCAAGTACGGCAATGTAATGACTTAAATTATCATGAGCAACCAGCAACCAGCAGCCGGACTGAAAGAGCGAAATCATGACCATATCAGAATAAAGAGATACATGCATGAACTCAGGCTCTCTACCAAAGTGACCAAATTTAAGTCTATTAACTGCTAGAAGAAGAGTAGGTAATAGAAATTCAGAATTCAGTAGCTTTCATTCCATGCACACAAAAATGGTGTGTGCTTGGAAAAGGCGTATTTAGGGAGAAGTGAACAATCTCCCGCAAGTTACTCGCTACTCTATGGTAGGCACATTCAACCTAACTATCAGAGAAAAGATTGTGTAAAATGTAAATTACAATTTTGAGACCATCTACTATATCAGAAATTGAATATTTTGGCTATTGAACGCACCAACCTTAAAGAATAGTAGTAACAGGAATTGTAGTAAACTTGTTTTAGCCTATAAGTACAGTGAAGATGCCACTTTTATTTTATGTTATCGGCTTTTTACTCATTCACCTTAATTTCAACATGCATAGCTTACCATTCTATCTGCTCACCATATTTTGCTACAAATACTTGCAGCTTCCAGCAGTAAGCGAAGCTAAAACCCCAACTAATGGCTTCACTGTTGATCTTATACACCGGTACTCTCTTAAGTCTCCATTTTACAACTCTTCTATGACACATCAAGAGCGCTACCAAGGCATGGCACTCCACTCTTCATCAAGGCGCTATCAGTATAAATTGCTTGAGGAAAATAATACTGAGACCAGCATAATCCCAAGCAATGGTGATTACCTAATGAAAATCTCAATTGGTGTTCCACCAGTTGATCTCTTTGTGATTGCAGACACTAGCAGTGATCTCATATGGGTCCAGTGCAAGCCCTGTGGCAACTGCAATGCACAAAGTACAACTATATTTGATCCGAACCAATCTTCTTCATTTGAAACCGTTCCTTGTGACTCACCATATTGCCCTAACATACCTGAAATGCAGTGTGATCCTTTGGCCAATGAATGCCAGTACTGGCATACTTACGGAAACGGATCAAGTTTGACCTCAGGAGTCATGGCCAAGGACATGCTCAATTTTGGTTCTACAGATAATCATATGAAAGATATCAAATCCCCTTTTGTATTCGGATGTGGATTCGAGCAGGACGAGCATCTTGATAGGGGTGTAGCAGGGTATGTTGGCCTTAGTGGCGGACCCTTCTCATTGATTACTCAGCTGGGGATCTCTACTAAATTCTCATACTGCTTGACTCCTAGTAATTCAGACTTCACAAGCAAGTTAAGATTAGGCAGCCATGCTGTAGCTGAACAAGATGCTGTCACAACGCCTTTATCAACCCGATATTTCCCTAATTTATATGTGATCACCCTAAGGGGCATAAGCATTGCAGGCCAGATGAGAGTGAAGATGGAGAGGGATATATTCATTGACAGCAGTTCCACGCTCACCTATTTAGATCCAAGTGCCTACCAGATTCTCGAGGAAGCGTTGAAGGAGTCCATAGCTGTAAAGCCAATGCCTAAATCCCCACAACAGGACCTCAGCTTATGCTACGATAAGCAATCAGGATTTATATCTCCACCTAATATGATATTTCATCTGAATGGAGGTGACATCAACTTGAATACAACAAACACTTTTATTGACTTGGGTGATTTTGTCTGCTTAGCGATTGTGCCTTCAGAGGAAGATGGTGACCCTATGATTTTCGGGAATGTGGCTCAGATGAACCTTGAGGTGGAGTATGATCTACAAAGCAAGACTGTGTCTTTTACTCCGAGGACTTGTGCTTCCAATTAATTAATTCTTTCATCACTGCAAGGTGAATAACCAGTGTCTCATGAAATGGAATAATGACAGATCAAATTCTAATCCTCGATCTTATGCTCCTAGACTCCTAGTGTACGTCATCAGACAAATGTGAATTTTAGGAGGATTAACTAACTATACAAGTCACTCTTTCGTTCGTAGATGTAAAAACAGACTTAGTTCTGTAATATTTCAGTGCCTGCTTAAGTTTTTAGTAGAATCTGTCAGTAGGCACAAGGCACAGTATCAAAGAAGACGGAATCAGGAATAAAGAACAGAAATACAGAATTCTTGAAGTCCTTCCTTTGTCTGTCCTGCGCAGAAGTATTATTCCGATGTTTGTAATGGCTGCTTCATTGTCGTCAAAGATTCTGTTGATAGAGATAGAAGGTGGAAGCATAAACCAGAACTCAGGTAACATTACACCATAACAGGTATCTATAGTACCTAAAACACAAGCAGGGAAGCATTATTCTGATGTTCTAAAATGTACTACCTGCTTCTTATGCAGCGGCAGATTCAAGAATTTAAAATGGGGGTAACCTATGATGAGGGTAGCCTATATTTTCTACCATTTCTACTCTTTTCTACCTTTTCTACACTTTTCTACCATTTTTCTACCTTTTTATACCAAAAAATTTGAGGGTACCCTTCTCTACTATGAGGATCCGCCTCTCTTCTTATGGATGATGTTCACAATTTATTCAAGGCCATAGCTTCAAGTCTTCGAGCATTAATTTGATGGCAACATCAGACGATAGACTCCTCCTAGTCCCTAATCAACAAACGAAAAAAAAAGCTTATGTAACTGTGTTAAACATATAAGAAGGGAAGTATTATTTTAAAATCTACTATCTACTGAGGATAAAGATGAGCTAGACCCTGGCAGTATACTATTCCTGTGAAAGACAAAGACATGAAAGGCAGGGGAAAATGCATAGCCTAATAACAAGAGATTCTTTTAAATTCTGACAGTTAATTCACGGTAAAGTCTGCCCTGTATTTTTCTACTTATCGATTTGGGCTTAATTCACTGTTTAAAGCATCATAAATTCATAATATAAATTAGACAAATGAAAAAGGTAGTACCCTCATGCTGAAAGAGCAGATCACAGAAGGAGACATTAGGCTTTCAGATATTAATATATACATCACCACAAAATAAAAAACTGATCAAGCTTAGGCTGCATGATGAAGTATGATTACTTAAATCATAATTCATATTACAGGCTTTTCAAAATTTAGCAAAGTAAAAAAGTCGAGCCTAAATTTATGCATACGGACTTATAGTCATAATCAGCACAAAAGACAATTCTGATCAGGCTCAGGCTGCATCATAAAGTATGATTTCTTGAATCAGAACTATGCCATGTATTTGCTGCAACTTGTGAAAAGATAGATGAGAACCAAATGTCACTAATAAGTGGAATCTGGAATACCCTAAAGCATAAAAATGTATATATGTCATGTAGCAACCAGGGCGTGTAAAATTTTGTTTATCTCCAAAATAATTTAAAGCGTACAATTGTGAGTTCAAGAAGCGTGAAGCCAAATCAATTTAGCCGAAAGGCGGATGAGTTGAAGGCGTGATCACCAATGAAACCACCTAGTGGAAGAAGTAAACAGCTTCGAACATCAACAGATATGTAAATCCTTCACAGATATTGTATGTGGTTCGGAAGGGCGTCTTTTAGGGGGTCTCAGCTACATTTCCAAGTTACTGGCTGAATCTATGCTACGCACATTTATTCTGGAAGTTCATAGCACAAACTGTACAATTTTATATAAAGAAATTAGTTGTCAAGGTTCATGAATGCAATGAGATTGCCACTCCAATAATCCAATTTATGCTACCAACTGCAGACTCTCTTCTTTCAGCATGTACATCCTACTATTTTATTTCCTCATCACATTTTCCTACCATCAGTTAGAAAGTTCAATTACAATTGAAGCTAAAACCCCAAGCGATGGCTTCACTGTTGATCTAATCCACCGGTACTCTCCTAAGTCTCCTTTTCACAACTCCTCCATGACCCTTCAAGATCGCTTACTAAGGTTGGCGCGCCATTCTTCTTTAAGGCTCCTCCAATTCAAAAGGCTCAAAGAAACAAGTAAGACCTTTGATAGTAACTTAATCCCAAACAATGGGGATTACCTCATGAAAATCTCAATAGGTATGCCGCCAGTTGATCTCTTTGTAATTGCAGACACAGGCAGTGGTCTCATATGGGTCCAATGCAAGCCTTGCGATCATTGCTACCCTCAAAGCACCAAAATGTTCGACCCAAAACAATCTTCTACCTTTGCTACACTTCCTCGTGACTCACCAAATTGCCGTCCTGAAATAGGTTACGGTACTGCAAGCGGCGAATGCCAATATGTATATGCTTACGGAAACGGATCAACTATGGCATCAGGAATCATGGTCACAGACATGTTTACATTTACTTCCACAGATCATAAACAAGACGTCAACTCTTCCATTGTCTTTGGGTGTGGATTCGACCAAGAAGGAAATTTCGATGAGGACGCAGCTGGAGTAGTTGGCCTCAGTGGTGAAAGGGTCTCGTTAATATCTCAACTTGGTTCTTCAATAGCAAATAGATTCTCATATTGTTTGACCCCTACTACGTCGAATTTCACAAGCAAGCTAAGATTAGGCACCCATGTCGAAGATAAACAAAGGGCTGTTACAACTCCTCTTTTGAGCCAATACTTATCTACTTTCTATGCCATTAGTTTAAAAGGCATAAGCATCGGCAAAAGGAGAGTGGAAGTGGAGAAGGATATACTTATTGATAGTGGTTCTACGCTCACCTACATAGATCCCGGCGTCTACTCAAATCTTGAGGAAGCAGTGAAAGACGCCATAATAGCTAAGCCAATAGCACAGCCACCGCTACCAGAGCTCAGCTTGTGCTATGATAAGAAATCAGCATTTAGAGCTCCAGCTAATATGTCCTTTCATCTAAATGAGGGCGACATATTGTTAAACACAACAAACTTTTTTATTGACTTTGGTGATTTTGTGTGCTTGGCTATTGTGCCCTCAGAAGATGATGACCCTATGATTTTGGGAAATGTGGCTCAGGTGAACTTTGAAGTGGAGTTTGACCTCGAAAGAAAGATGGTGTCTTTTACTCCTACGAGTTGTGTCCATGAAGACAGTGCAGGTTGAATCTTAAGTGTCTTATGAAATAAAATACAGAACCTCTTGATGCTGCCATACAGATCGAACAGCACAAACAGATAGCAAACTCGACCGATAAATCGATAATGCTCGTGTTATGGCCACATGAATGTTTTTTTTTTTGGTCCTATATGGCCACATGAATGTAAGGTTTGAAAAAAACAGATGAGAATGAGGATTATGTGAGTCGCTTGTGTACTTTGCTTAGTCTGTTGTTAATGATAAGAGCTGAATACTAAAAACAGAATGCAGTCAATATTGCATGATAAACTTACAGTATAGTTTTCTGCAGCATTACCTTGGCTGCAACCTTATTGCTGAAAAGTGAAAGATGACTCCACAAACCAGATTCAATTCAAAAGCTCGAATTCACGTCCAAGGTGAAACAAACAGATTCTAAACATCTATATGAACTCAGGAACTACGTACATTTACTGATTTGACAAACTTAAGTATATGAATTTTAATTTTAATATGTCCAGGTACAACATGAGCAGAGGTTTGCAGATTGATTTACAAGAATGGAGACACATGCATAATCAGCAACATAGTGCTAAAATCGTCTTAGTAGCCTTTTTCTTCACATACAGAACCATTTCCATTTTCCAAAATACTCTGTCCCATGATCCTCATTCACTCTACCTTGAATCTTAGTATCTTACTACAAGGCGTGGAGGTTATATTTACACCATTTACAGTAACATCTCTACATTATATGTTATGTAACCGCGTCCAACTGTCCAAGAGTGTCCACCACAAGTCGAGAAACCGACATCTGGAACAAACGAAATAGTGTAAGGAGATTAGTGTAAAGGAGAGTATAGGAGTAAAAAAACCTTCCATTGTACCCCGTACTTCGTATGCATCATTGCATACGCACCCATTACAAATTGATCATCTAACTTATGGTGGTCCCTGATGACCTGATGTAAGCCCACCAAATTTGGGCTAACAATTCTGAATGTCTACTAAACAGAAAGTCCCTCTACTTTTAAACAAGCTGGTCCATTTCATAAATCATAGTCTGTCAGGAGTAAGCAAATCAAGAAAACTAAACCTATGATTTGTGTCACCAATTCAAATATCTAATTGTTACATTTTTTTCCTCTTTGAACTAGTTAAGGAGACCATTACCAACAAACAGGAGATTAATCTCATAAGCTAACTGATATCATGATCTGATGTGTTACATATGTATAGGGTACTTTTCTTTTCATTTTCGGGGTTTTCACTTCATAACTTTGTAGAAGTTGTAGAGATCACTTCAACAGTCTTTGATGATTATGCGATACCCAATGAAAAATCAGTGTCACCTTCTCATTTTCGTCGTAAGCTCTAGAGATATGCTTATGCTAGATGAAGGCCTCACATATTAGATACCCAAATGAAAAATTAGTGATACCTACTCATTTTCGTTGTAAGCTCTAGAGATATGCATATGCTAGATAAAGGCCTCATATATTAGAGGAAATAAGGAATGGCATTTCTGTTGAACTAAAACCTCATTTAGTTTATTTAATGATTAATGGGGACTATCATTTCAGGAAAGCTAAACGATCAATAGGAACACTGAACTGACAGCGGTTGTAAGAGAATGTCTAAGTTGACTTGCATGACGGACATTCATCATTTATATTTAGGTCAACCAACACCAGTCAGAATGACTTTTATAGTGCTGAAATCTGATTTTGTTTATTAATGGAGTTGTTCCCCATTTACAATTTCTCATATGTTTTGGTCTACCCACCATATGTTATTTGTGTGCTTGTAATTGTATTCACACTACAAAACTAGCAAGGGATGCTAGTGTTGGCTATTTTGCAAATAGTTTGGTTGCGGAGGCGCAGGCGTGTTTGTATGCAATTCAGTGGGCAGTTCAGAGTAATATGTTGCGGATCACGGTATTTACGGACTCGCTTCAGTTGGTTCTCAGTTTACGTAATGAGATGCGCACTCCTGCTAGTATTTGTGGATTTGCTCGGATATTAGGAAACTGAGCGGCAAGTTGGAAGTTTGCATGATTTGCAAGGTTGATAGGACTGAGGTTGATGCGGCTCATCATTTGGCTGTGGAGGCCAGAAAGCAAATCCTAGCTGCGCGTGTTTAGTTTTTTTAGTTGTTTGTTTTCAAGTTTGCTTAGTCCATTGTCCCAAAAAAAAAAAAAAAAAAAAAAAAATGTATTCACACTTTAATCATTGTTACCTTAAACTTTGGATGTCACAGTCTTCAGCACCATAATGATATTATGTTATGATTTCTTGGCCTTCATCGATTAGTCTTTCGACAATGTCGCATGTCTGATATGATTAAAATTTTAAATACGGTCTTGTAACTAGCAAGAGTATCAACAAACAAGCAACGTCCAAACAATCAATCAAAAAACACATTTTCGTGAGAGCAAATATTTCAATCACGGTAATTGGTTCAAAGTAATCTAATCGCACACAGAAAGACAAATACCACAAAGGCAATAACATGATTTTATAATGATTCAAGTACATAGCTTAACTGATTATCATATTTGTTGTTAGTCATGCCAAAATACAGGCTCAAAAATCACAGCGGTCATGCTAGTAAGAGCCACTGCATTCAGTTCACATAGTAATACAATATGTAGTAAATACATCATTATGTTATCTAATTACGTGCTATACGTAAAACTATTTCAGACAGATACAATCGAAGCTATCCAACTACCATAGATAGCTGTTTAATACCTAATCCAATCCCATGCCATGCATGTTACTAATAAGTCAATAACTTGATTATTACGAGTAAGCTACTACAGTAGCTGGCAATGTCTTCAAGTATACGGCATGGTTAAGACAAAATTATTCCATGGACGAATCATAGTGACCAAGGGCATAGAACCATTCAAAGAGTTTGTCCATTAGTTCCTATGTTTAGGTAGTTTAATATAACTTTTGAAGATCACAATGTGCACGTATGCCATAGCAATGCCTTCACCACCTTGAGAAGGACATTTCTCTTGTTGATACTAATATAAGTTGAATTCTTCTAGGTCATCTATTTCTAACTTTTGCTATCTATCCTGACAAGGTTATATTCACACCCGATTCAATGCGCTAATAACTTATGTTTGTACAAAACTAGATCAATTAGTTTACATACAGCTCTTAACCATGTTTGGTAAACATTCTATCAGAATAAAAATTGGAGAAATTGACCAATTTAAAGCGTTTATATGGCCAAAACACAAATAAGCTTCCTTGGTAGCTATAGGGTTAATGTTGATGGTCCAAAATCAGCTACTCCGTACAATGCAAACGGTTGGAAAAAGCCATTAAGGGGAGTGTTTAAGATGAGTGAGTTAGATAATAATGCAAAAAGACACTTGTAACCAATCGTTAGAGAAAATTACATTTTATACTTTCATTTAGTGATTTGTGTTAGTACACATAGATGTCCTTTTATTTCACTTTCCAATTATATAACTTTCAACTTTACTAAACATCTTTAGACAATCCACTAATCAAATCCGCAACCCGATGTTATGACAAAAAGGGCCAATTGTTTTACACCTCACTATAGAAGCGTTGTCATTGTCAATGATCATATATCTACGTATGTACGCATTGGAAATTGTCCATACGGGAATCATTTTGGCCATAGTACCACCATGTTGAGAAACTTCTACCACCAGAAACTCAGAAACTGTTGAAGGGAAATGTACCACAACAGTCAATAAAGGTTGTAAAAGAGATCACACTATCATGCATGATTGCATGACATTCAGTCTAAAACATTTTCTCGTGACTCTTACCAGAAGTCCAGAACGACATGTCGCATTTGCGTGAAAGAGGTAACCCAATTGAGCAAGAAGCAAATTATGATCTTGTAGTACTTCAGTAACTTTATGCCAAGTTATTGAAGACCATAGTTTTGGCATTTTGAGTGGATACAACAGAGTTTGGCAAATGCCACAGGTTATCAAGTCATCCACGCATAAGAACAAAATTATAGACCCCATGTCAACTTGTACACAGCTCAGTCTAACTTGGGCTGAAGGGAAGCAGGGAACCAATTTTGTTTTCATTCAATAATTGGATATACTGATATACTCCAAATTGACCAAGTTTCACCTCTCCTGATTGATGGAAGGGGACACAGGTTTTTTCGCAAGTAGGATCTTTCATAATCTGGACTTTGTTACCAACCTACTAGCACAGGCTACCCAAGGTGACATGTTTTTCTAATGGTATAATATACTGATAATCACCCTTCTTCGCACCTAACCACGAAATCATACGGTTTATCACCTCGCTTACCTTCAATATGCAAATTAAAATCTAAGCTAGCACACCAAGAGTAGATTTATTCACTACTGGTCTATGGAGCCCTGGAGTTGCTAATGCGCCAGCACGGACAATTATAAAGACCTTATGACAAAAAAACAAAAGCAAACTCCATAAACATCAGGTGGAAAAGGGTAAATTACCAACAGTGAGCGGGATCTTATGATAAAACACTCATTTCTATACTTCAAAGAGTTAAGCAACCACAAGAGACCTTGTATCCTCACTATCAATGATCACAACTCACAAACCGCAGCAAGCCAGCAAACAACCTAGGACAAAATACTGGTTTGTACTTTGTTCATTCTAGGAATATAAAAGAACTTTGTACTTTCAACAACTTCAATTACAAGTGTTGGCACAAGTTTTTCACCTAATTGTGTATACTTTAATTCCTAAGACAAATATTCTATGAAGTGGGTTGGCTACTAGGACTTGGTAAACTTGGTTCAAGAGTGGTTGAACTATAAGATTTGCTTTGGTCATCCATAGAATTCAATAATCATAGAGAACTCTGTATGATACCAAGTGAAACGATTTCAATAACTTGAGCAAGGCATTGCTTACGACCGACGCCACTTGATATGATCCTATCAGCGACCATTACATGTAACTGTTAATTAGAAATATGACAGTTGAACACTTCAAATTACACCAAAAAGCAGAAAACATGCATATGACAATTGTGCAATCAGTGTACTCATCAGTCATCATCCACAAGGCAGAAATCAGAAATGGAAAATTTTGGCCAAGCATGAAAGTGTTAAATCTCATAATGGGCCACAC
>CAAKMY010016253.1:0-12075 GCA_901111285.1 Corrigiola litoralis
CCCTCTTCATCATTTTACCTCACAAGTTTGTTGTGCTTGCTGAATGAGGAGGCTTCAATCCCCCTGCCCTTTAAATTCTTCAACTGTTGGGATGATGTTAGTGATTTTCTTCCAACTGTTGAGAGGGTTTGGTCTACTTTTGTTTCCAGCTGCAAGATGCATCAAATTGTTACTAAGTTGAAGATGCTAAAGCTGGAGTTAAAGAATTTGTAAAAGGAAGTTTTCTAGTTTGAACAAGAGAGTGGGAGCTGCTAAGAAAAACTTGACCTGCTACCAGTATATTTTGCATGGTGATTCTTGTAATTAGGCTCTAATTGAGCATGAGAGGCCAGTTAGGAATACCTACACAAAACTAAGGAAAGTTGAATTGAGCTCCTTATATTAGAGAGCTAAAGTCATTGATGTTCAACTCTGTGATGAAAACTTGCCAAGTTAGGTTAGAGAAAAAGCAGGATTGTCATCTCTTTCATCAATGACGCTTAAGGTGTACCTAAGGGCACTAAGAATGGTATAATGGCTGCCTTTATTGAATATTACAAAGGGCTTCCGGTGACTGAATTTCCTATATGTGAGTATGTTTCTAGCTAGTTTCATGGCAACTTTGTTTCTACTAAGGAAAATGCTTTTCTGGTCATTCATATCTCACACCGAGAAGTGAAGAATGGCATCTTTGCTATACATGATATTGAAGCACCAGGACTAGAAGGATTTTCTTCCCTCTTTTTCAAGAAGGCATGTCATATTATTGGTGGTGATATTTTGCTGTTGTTAAAGAATTGAACTCTTCTAGTAACCTTATAGAGCAAATCAATTTAACATTTATTTCTCTGATTCCTAATTAAGATTGTAGTCCCTAGTTCAGTACTTGATTTCAGGCCAATAGCTTTTGTAATATAATCACAAAGCTATTAGCAAGTTTTTGACAAATATGAGCCACATTGTTCGTCCTAGTATTGTAGGGAAGGAAAATGTATGTTTGATAATGTTTTTGGCTCTGGAGTTAACGAGGAAGTATAGCAGGGTCTCTATTTCCCCTAGAGCTATTATATATAAAGGTGGATATCAAGAAAGCATTTGATTCTGTTTCCTATGATTTCCTTCGTAAGGTTGTTGGAATTTGGCTTTTATGTATGTTTTTTGCTTGGGTTTTGCTAACGGGTGCCTTAAGGCACTTGTTAAGGTAACAATCAGTATTTATTTGGTTAATTATATTCCTCAAAAGTATACCCATTATTAATGCACTTGTGCTAAATTGACAGAACTACCCCTTTAAGTTTTCATCCTCTCCATTACTCCATTCTTATCACCACCAACGCACCAACGTCCACTGCCACCTTCTCCGTTCACCACCAATGCGCCGCCAACTCCCCTCCTTTGCCCACCGCACAACCACCACCCTAATACGACGTAGATATCACAACCCCTCTCACAACCATTAGGCCTCCTGCCTACACCCTCCCATTGCCGACCAACGACCACCCTCCCCTAACCGACCAATGACCACGACCATTGCTTACTAATGCCAACCTACGACAACTTTTACAACCAAAAAACCTACTACCTTCCTCCTCCTCGCCAACCCAAGACCGACAGTCCACCATGACCAATAGTGGTGGAGATCCGGATGCGTGTAGGCATTATTTCCCGATGATGATGGTTATTTGGTGATGCATGGTTGGTGGGGACTGGGGAGTGGTAGGTTGGGTTTGTTTCAATGGTGGGTGGTTTGGTATTATTATTGGGTAAAGGGTACTTTTATAACTGACTTAGACCTAATTTAATGTCCTTGAACTACAAAAAGCGTCGTTACTGCATATTTGTGAAAAACATAATAAAACAACTGTATTAACTGTTTCTTAAAGAGTGCCTACCGGCACTCTTTAGCAGTACCCTTTTTGCTTTAGTTATGACTTGTCTGACCTCTGTCAGATTTTCTGTTAATATTAATGGGAGCATTGAGGGTTGGTTACTTTGAGGGTAAAAGAGGGTTACTTCCCCCTATCTCTTTATCTTATGTATAGAAGCTCTTCCCAGGCTGCTAAGAAACAGCTTTGTTGTTCATAAGGTCTCTTATCATCACAAATGTGATGGTGACTTGAACCATCTCATATTTGTTGATGATATTTTGATCTTTAGAAGTGATGTTTCCTCCATACTTGAAGTTGTTTCTAGTTTGAATGAATTTTCTTAAATGTCTTAATTACAGGCTAACCCTAGAAAAAACTTATATATAACACACACATCAATATATCATCAATTATCGACATACATAATTCAAATACCAGAAATTCAACATCTCTGCACTTCTTATTAGGGGCAACTTGTAAGCTAAACTAGCATTTTTGTTTCAAGGATTAATTAATTTATTTCCCTTTTTGTTTTGCTTGTTTGTTATTTTGCTGTCAATCAATAGAAAAGCATGTGCTGTTCTGCATAGAAAAAGTTGATACATGAGGATTTTTTTTTTTTTCACCCATGCAAGGATCACGACTCACGAGCATGTAAAATTCAGGTGTTGGCTAGTTCAATATTATCCCTTTGTTTCTTATTAATTCTCTATATTTTGAAGAGAGTAAAATTTAATCTTTTGACATTACTTCAAATAATAGTAAGACAATTAATAAATCCCGCTGACTTACGAAGAAATTCTTCTAAGAATTTTAGATTTTAAGGTGAGAGAAATGAGAAATAAGTAGGTAGATTTAGTGAAAGTTTTCTGGTCTAATCACAAGACCGAAGAGGCCACATGGGAAGTTATAGAAGCTATGGAAAAGAAATATCCTCACCTATTTAATGAGGATATTTGTAGTTACGAGGTCGTAACTTGGCTTTTAAGGGGGTGGGAGCGACCGATTTTTCGCTTCTATCTTATACCTTTTGTGCGAATTATTATATGTATGTGAGATGTGATATTACTGGTACTATATGTGTGCATACAATACACAATACCTCATATACAAATGGATTGATGTCACAAGTTTTGATTTATATATGCCTTATATTGGTGCTAGTATGGTAAAGGACAAAGTCATTAGCGGCTAGAACATGCTAACTCCTATAATTTTCATGCATTGCATTAGACTCTATAGGTTCTTTATATTGTGATTTTGATTATAAATAAGTGATTGAAATAGAGAGAAATGGATTATTTGGTAATGAATGGGGTGTTGAATAAAGATTATTGGATAAATTCTTATTATGGACTAGAGCTTGTTGCCGGTAAGCAGGCTGGTAACGCTTTTCCTATTTAGCCTTGTTGCTGGTGGGCCGGCTGGTTTTGAGACCGGAGCATGGAGAGTAAGGCCGAACTCTTTGGTCATTATGTTCCCTCTTAATATAGAGGGATGTACATATCTAGTACATATGACACCAAATATGCGCGCTAACATTATATCATGCTCTGTTTCTCTAATGATGGTTATATTAAGGTTGTGTTAAATAAATGATAATTGGTTCAGGACTTGGAAGTCCAGTTTGAAATGATTTGAGTTTTTGGTTTGGTAGCCCTTCTAAATGATTTGGTATATGGCTTGGCAACCACTTTATATTGAATTGCTTTTAATAAGAAATTTTATAAGCAATTTCTAGATATGTCTATGTGCGATTTTGAAGTAGTTTTCCAGATAATTACAAATGTTTTGTTTTGCAGGTCAATGATGTGGTTCGATTTTGATGCTGGGTTTTGGTTTGAAGGGTTTGAGAGACGATCATAAACTTTTCTAGATTAAATAAGACTATCGAATGCTTCTGCTACGATACACTTTTGATTTAAATTAGAATCAGTATTCTAGTCATGAAGCCCAAGTTGTAATAATATATTATCATCTACACGTATATACAACTTAGCTTGTGCGTCAAACTTGGTGAGTTTGACGTGGCGTGACACAAATATCTAGGGGTTTGGAGATAAAAACTATTTTAAAATTATTTTGGATAGCTCTCTTTTAGGATGTGTCGAGAAATTATTGTGTGCTACAAGAGTAATACTCCATGCCAGTTATATCATGAAATGTGGATAAAACAATAAAAATAAAAGTAAAAATAAAACTTCCACATTTCCAATTTCTTTTCAATTTCTCTGTAGCCTCTTCTTAATGGCTTGGAGTATGAGTGATGTGGTACTCCTGGAACACCCAATAATTTCTCGTGTCAAAGAGTGACACTTGGTAGAGATGTTTGTTGCTTTTGTATTGTATATATTTTTTATATGCACAAATTTTTCAAAGGAACTAGTTTAATATTAAACTAAAATTAGAATTGATCAATAGCGCGAGAGGGGGAAGGGCAACACTAGGGTAGGGGAGGGGGAAGAGGAGTAGAGGAGGAGGGGCAGCAGAGAAGTAGTGTGAGGACGGGACAGATGATATGGAGGAGAGATAAATGAGTTCATGGATGGATTTTGTGTATTATTGAGCTTTTGAATTTATAAAGTAATTTTATCTAATTTTAGATAAAATAAGACCCGTTCATAAAAGACTAGGCGAGATAGATTTTTTTCTTTTTGGGTGAAGATGTGAGATAGATATACTATTTCACTTCTCGACGCGCATAACACCTCTTGTCTATTCCACTGGAGTTTGGGTGGTAGTTTGTCTACCGGGGATCATAGATGTAACTATTCTGGGCAATTACTTGATGAGTAAAATATAATAAAAGACTAGCGTTTGAGTCATTAAAAATTCCACTTGATCTGTTAAGTCTGATGGATGTGCTTTATTTTATTTTGACGGTATGATTGGTCTTTGTTAAAGAGTTGTATTATTGGTGGGAATAATTAGAATGTATATTTTACTCTTCAACAAGAAATCATCATTTAACAATTTTATTTCCATTCACATAGTCGCTCCTCGTATTCATACTACTGTATCTTGATTTCCTTTCCATGTCTATATATTACTTCCAGAATGAAATACAAATCGCATTTCATCCACCCTTTCCCTTCATATAAGCTCTGAACCATCGAAGACCCGCCACTGCGGTCCATTTCAACACATTTTTTAAGTGTTCATAAAGATCTTATAAGTGTTCAATATAGTACGTACTACACATTATCTTTTAAGTGTTCATAAAGATCTTCTACTCTTCTAGAGGCTGGAAATGGAAGGCAAAGGAGAATGTTTGGCAATAGGAATCGATCTTGGAACCACATACTCATGCGTTGGTGTATGGCAACACGAGCATGTCGAAATCATCACCAACGACCAGGGTAATCGAACTACGCCGTCGTGGGTTGCGTTCACCTCAAGTGAGCGCCTTGTTGGTGAAGCTGCGAAGAACCAAGCCGCTTTAAACCCTACCAACACTGTCTATGGTTTTCTCTTATGTCCTTTTTTATAGTACCTTAATGCTTGCATAGTTGCATGTATCATTATAGTATCATATAGAAGAATTGATTATCCTGATAGTTATATAAGCTTTTAAATAAGAAAAGAACTTGGGCAAGTGGTATGTTAGAGAGATCATTGACTACTGACTTTGTGCGCTTATTCAAATAAAATAAAGAAGATTTTATTAAAAAGAACTCGTAAATTCAATATGAAATATTACAAATATCGACAATTTAATTCTGTTTTGAGAAATTTACCATTTCATCCTAAGAACTCGTATATCTCATCCAAGTATTATTGTTTTAGTATTCACCAGTCAATTTGATTCTAAAATATTGCTCTTTATAAAAATAAATTAACTGGTCTGATATTGGAGTATTTATTAATTCCATGGTACGGAGTACATCTTCTTTTGTTCTTTTATATGCATTATATACTTTTGTACTTGAAACTTAGAAATTTGTGCAAAATTCAATATGCCATATACTCTCTCCAAGTTTCTTTATTCTTCCTACTTGCTTTTTCACAATTATAAGCTAAATATCTTTAGTTATATGTTAGTAAAAAGTATAAAAATTTGATATTCTTAATCTACTCATTAAGACAAATCAAATAAGATCCAAAATGACTATATTTTATCTTACATTTTGGACTCTAGTGTAAAATCAATCTTTAGATGATATTAAACATTTTAAATTTTGTATAACATATATTTTTGAAAGGGTATATTTAAATTAGCAATCTACAAAAAAAGTCTTAAAGTGCATAAAATTATTATACTCTTTTCTTTTTAGTTTTTGTTTTATTTCAAAACGTTTGACCATCAAATTAGTACAAAAGGCTTTGGTGGTTGCTTGTACTTTCTAGGGTCTCACATTGAGGTCCCTTGGTAGGTCTTTTTAGATTGTATATTTTACATCTTTGAGTAATAGAACCTTCTAATTCCTTCCGAAAAAAAAAATGTAGTACAAAAGTACTTTGTTATTTACCAAAATAATCATAACACCATATTTCCATAAAAATACTTTAGCATATTAAAATTTATTTGGTTTTTCCCATCTAGTTTGAGATGATGCCCAATTTTGACCTTAATAATAAGAGCACAATTTATTAAAGAAAACAATATGGTTTAACTAAAAAATTAAAATGGGCACAAATCGTGTTAAAATGATAATTTTGCATTAATATTGAGATAAAGTAACTACTTTAATTTAAAATGTCTTCACTTTAAAGCAATGTAAATTTAAATTTAAATTTAAATTTAAAAGGTCTTATGTAAGAATTTTTATTGAAAAAAAAGGAGAGAAGAAATTACATCTTAAAGTACATACTTATGACTATGTCTCATAAATTACGGAACCTAGACACAACTTCAATGCGAGACTAATTGTTTATTAACATGCATAGAAAATAGTGATTATTGATATCTCAAGCACAAAAAAAAAAAACACTATTTATATGACATGTAACAATTGTCCAAAATTCTTCACCTTGAATTAGGGCCTGTTCTCCTCAACTTATTTATACTTATTTTATGAAAAAATTAATATATGTTTAGAAGAAATAAGAAAAGTTCAGATAAAATAAGTAAAGTTCAGAAAAATAAGCAAAAATAAGTAAAGTTCAGGAAAATAAGTAGAAGTAAGTAGAAATAAGTAAAAAAAAGTAAACTTGAGCTATCAAAACAACATAAACAGAAAAAATAAGTAAAAATAAGTAAAGTTCAGAAAAATAAGTAAAAATAAGAAAATTTCATAAACAATTAGGAAAAATAAGAAAAACTTAGATAAGATAAGATAAGATAAGATAAGTGAAAATAAGTTGAAGAGAACAGGCCCTTAAGCTAATCTTGGCCTCCATTTAAGTTACATATAACAAATCATACATGATGATTGAAATTAATCAAAAGTTGACAAGTCACAAATTAAGCTACATAGTCACTTTTTTGACATATAATTAGATGTCTCAATATATCATAAAAGATTTTTTGTTGTTTGATTTATTGGCTTATTTTCAAACAATTAAGTGAGAGTGACAAGAAAATGAAAGACATGTTCAAAGCATATTTCACCTTTATCTTATTTATTAGAAACTCGGAAATTACAATTATTCAAATGTTCATGATGACTCTTGTCAGTCAACCTGAATTCTTTTTGTGCTACTGTTTAGTTGCTTTTATAGTTGTTTGATATTTGTTTTAGTTCTTTTTCTTTTCCATTTAAGTTACATTTAAGTATTTAACAAATCATATAGGGGAGCCTTTAACCATCGTAGTATGAAAAAGTTACATCATTAGATTGAAAAAACACTTTTATAATATCAAATTTGTATATTTTTTAAGGTTTTATTTTGAGAGATATTTGCAGCCAAGAGCTCTTCTTAAAATGTTAGAATGGCAAAAAATAATTAGAGGGTTTATCATAATCTAGAACCATTTGTTTGATTTATTCTTTAGAATCCATCCATATAAATGTCAGATGTGACTATGTGAGTGTCCACATTGGAAGAAAGAAGAAATGGTGTATCTTTATAACCAAGTTCTATCACCAATTTGGTTAGGATGAAACCCTATTTAAGTATGAAGTTGACTTGTCGCCTTTTTGTGGGTGTGGCCAAGGCTCATATAAGAAATTTCACAATTATAGTCTTATCAAAAAAAGCAACTCTTTTCATTTATTTCCCGTTCTTCTTCCCCCTATCACATCAATATATAAGAAAACAACAAAGATTATGGATTTCAAATTTTAAGTTGGGAGTATAACAACGAATTGAACTTTTTGCTTATAAGTAATAGATAATCTATGCTTAATTCATGTTAAAAAAAAAAATATAACAAAAAAAGAAGAGAGAGGGTAGCAAATTAAAAAATTTAATTGTTTGTTATTATAGACTTCCATAAATATATCGTTAAATGTAATGTGTTTCAGCTAATTTCGAGAAATCTTCATTTGTGATTTTTAATAAGCTTTGTGTTGTTCTTATTTATTGTCTTAATGATGGCAGATGCAAAGAGGCTTATTGGTAGGAGATTCACTGATGAAATAGTGCAAGATGACATTAAACTCTGGCCTTTTGAGGTTATTCCCTCTGATGACAATGATAGTAAACCTGCGATCAAGGTCACTTATAAGGGTGAAGAAAAGCATTTTGTTGCTGAGGAGATCTCCTCAATGATCCTCATGAAAATGAAAGATATAGCACAAGCCTACCTCGCTTCAGAAGTAAAGGATGTTGTTATCACTGTTCCCGCTTACTTTAATGATGCCCAACGTCAAGCCACTAAAGATGCTGGAGCCATTGTTGGCCTCAACGTTTTGCGCATTATCAATGAACCAACACCGGCTGCTATTGCATATGGACTTGACAAAAAGGCTATTGGCAACAATAAGGATGCAAGGAACGTGTTGGTCTTTGATCTTGGTGGTGGGACTTTTGATGTCTCTTTGGTGACTATGAAGAAGGACTTATTTGAAGTTAAAGCTTTAAGTGGAGACACTCACCTTGGTGGAGTAGATTTTGACAATAAAATGGTGAGCCATTGTGTGGCGGAGTTTAAGAAAAAGCACAAAATGGACATAAGTAGCAACCCTAGAGCTCTAGCAAGATTGAGAGATGCTTGTGAGAGAGCAAAGAGAACCCTTTCATCCAGCACTGAGACTGTTATCCAACTTGATACCCTTCACGATGGCATTGATTTCTCCATGGCGATATCACGTGCTAGATTTGAAAGGCTGAACATGGAATTTTTTAACAATTGTCTAAAACCTGTTGAAAGTTGTCTAAGTGATGCTAATATGGAAAAAAGTGATATTCACGATATTGTTCTTGTGGGTGGTTCGACTCGTATTCCTAAAGTTCAACAACTATTGCAGGAGTTTTTCGACGGAAAAGAGCTTTGCAGAAGCGTTAACCCAGATGAGGTTGTTGCCTATGGAGCTGCCATTCAAGCTGCAATGTTAAATGGCAAGCTCAAACAAAAAAAAATTGTACTTGAGGATGTCACTCCATTGTCCTTTGGTGTGGTAACGAACGATGATGATTTTTCTGTTGTGATTCCAAAGAACACAAAAGTTCCCGTGGAAATGAGCGATAATTATACAACTACTCATGACGATCAGGACACCGTGAGAATTTCTGTGTACGAGGGCGAAAACAATGTCGCTTCAGAGAACCATTTCTTAGGTAGTTTTGAACTATCTGGCATCCCTCTAGCACGAGAAGGTGTCCCACAGATACAAGTATGCTTCAGTATTGATGCAAATGGAATATTGACTGTGACAGCAAAAGACACAAAAACTGGCAACAAGAGTGAGATCAATATTACTAAACACAGTGCAGGGCTTTCAGAGAAGGAGATGGTTAGGATGGTTGAAGATGCTAAGGATTTTAGGGTAGAAGAAGCCAAGGTTAAGTTAGAGAATTTTATAAGCAGCATGTGGGACATTTTGAGTGATGATTCTGAAGAGATTGGAGCAGAGGAAAAGAAGTTGGTTGAAGATGCTCTTGAGAATACAACAAAATGGATTAAAAAGAATCTTCAACTTAACAAGGCTTCTACATTTGAAGAAAAACTAAAGGAACTGAAGGACATTTGCGGCCCTTATCTTTAATAGACCCATCAAATAGGTCATTCAATTATATCCTCATCTATCTCGTTTTTATTATTGCAAATATTATGGGTCAATTTTTACTTTGGATTTAATTCGAGTGTTTGTTTCGAGTTCTTAAGTTTAAGTTGATCAGGTCGGACTATCTGGGCATGTCTACTTCTTTTTGATTTTTGTCATTTGATATGAATAAAATTTATTGTTAAAACTTTAGTTCCATTGTTTTCTCTTTATTCAAATACTTTATACTATAGTGTCATATGGAATAATAATTTTACAAAGTTTCATGGGGAACAAACTATATGACTTATAGTTTCACACCATAGTCGATATCATGGATCACAAAAGTGTATACTTTAATATTAGCATTAATTGTGATTCCTAGACATTTTCGTGGTATTTGATTGATGTTTTTTTTGGTTTAATTAAGAGTACCATCACCCAAAATAGTGACTTATCCCTTTTCGGCGTGGGTATTTTCCTATGAAGTAAACGTCTGATCAAGAATTCTGCTCCTTTTACATGGATAAGGTAGAACCCTGACCATATGGTTAAGTAATGAAGTGAGTAATAACTACAACACATCTCCTTTGTTTGATATTCAAGTGATGTGGAACAAGACAAAACAAAATTGGCAATGACCTCTTACAATTTTGCTATAAACGTAAGAATAATGTAAGTTTAACCTGGTCGGGCTATGCTTCATCAGGACTTGTAAACACAAATTTTGGATCTTGACACAAAACAAGGAAATAAATTATATTTTTGTTAATATCAAAATTGCATGTACAATGTCTAATTGAATCAATACAACCTAAAGATGTATCCTCTATTTCTGTTTCGTTGTTTGGGATGTCCGTGTATATGATGAGTTGAACTCCACGTGTGATATTTTTAGATGATCAAAGAAGGGTCATAGGACTTGGATCCCCTCGGATGTTGATTTGAATCTCTTTTGAACATTAGAGTTCTTCGTAGAGATAATTTTCAAAGGACTGGGAAACGTAGTTCGTCGATTTGATCAATCCAACGTAGTTCGTCGATATTTTTTGTTGTTCTTTTATTTTTTATGGGTAGTTTATACTTTTGCTGAGGAGACTTTTTTTTAATTGCAGTTTTAGCTCTTACTTAGGAGCATTCTTCCTTTTAGGAGTGTGGTAGATTATTAGCATTAAAAGTAGGAATGTCAATGGGGCGGGTAGAAGTAAATACTGCACCGCACCCGCGCTAGTTGAGATGGGTATGGGTAATGGAGTGGGTAGTGGGGCGGGTATGGGTACAAAAAGTTATACCCATTATGGGTTGTGGGACGAGTATGAATTTCATGTCATACCCGCCCCATCCCCACCCGCCCCATAATCATTGGCCTTATAATATTCTAAGCTTGTAGTAGTAAGCTACCTAAAATTTATAAAACAAAAGTAAGAAAGAGGTCACTGTAAAATTTTCTCAAATGGAAAAGCCCTATTCTTTCACTTCTTACTGTTTGGCCGTCAACACTCACCCCTTACTCATTCTTTCTTTCCCTTGCTCATTTAGTCATCCCAGTCTCAATACTTTAAAAAAAACTCTCATTCATGCTTGTTAATCATTAGAAATCTCTTTCGGGTTCACCATTTCATCTCTAGTTGTTGGTTTTTTTTCTGATTATTTGTTCTATTTTCAATATAATTAGTTTGTTCTCTTGTTGAGTTGAACTTTAGAAGTTTTTAAAACCATGACCTAGACTCCTAGAGAGTATGAGATCTACTGTCTTGGAGATTATGATTGTTTGTTTGATGTTTTGTTAATAGATTGATATTTTTTTTGCAAGAGTTATTGGTTTTCTGGTTGTTTGATGGTTCCTATCACAAATTGGTTTTAACATGAAATCACATTTGAGTTATGAAGTAGACTCTCTTTCTCTTCAACTAAGCCACCACATTTCCACTTCTTTCCCTTTAATGTTACCCTCATAATTGTGAGCGCAACGGGACCCCTTTTTCGTAAAGGTTTCGATTTGCTTATCGAAGTAGGAGGGTCACGCTCGGGAACCACCACATAGGGGCAGGTGCTGGAAGGGCTATGGGCCCTTGACCAGTCCTTGGACTTCTCGGTTCCCAGCTTTTTCGTGGCTGAGTCCTATTGCAGGGCAGTTGAGC
>CAAKMY010016297.1:0-13245 GCA_901111285.1 Corrigiola litoralis
GGAAAGGGATTTAGGATTGGGGGGGGGGGGGGAACTAGAGAGTATGTTAGGTAGTTACATCTCAAAGAGAAGGGGGGGGGGAGAGGGGGGAGGAAAAATCAAAAGGAAAGAAAGTGCAACTAACCTAAGGGTTATGGTTAGTTGGTAGTGTTTTTTTTTTTAATGCTTATAAAATAGTATTTTACGAAAAAATGTAAAACGTAGAAGTTTCACAAAATGAACAAATTTAAGATAGCATTTGACCAAAAATCCTTAGTTCATTGGTATGTCAAACCTAAAACCATCTTATAATACCCTTCTTTTGTCCTTGGCTTGGTAATATTACGTATAGGCCATAAGTTGATAATTGAGAAGTTGGGAATTTGATTTTTATTTTTTAATTGTACACTACTTTCAAATTGAAAACAAAAAGAAGTTTATTCTTCAATATTTAAGTTGGTTAGTATATACTCCGTATATAATAACTGATACCACTGCATCATTGTATGTAACAAGAGTTTCTAACTCCAATATATTCTTTCTCGTCTAGAAATACAATTATTCATCGATTGGAGAAAAATAGAGAAAACTCTTCAAACATTCTAGCTAATCACTACTCTTTTCGTTGATTAATATAGTGACCCTCTTCTAAAAAATATGCCTTTGTACTTCCTAACTTTATCTCATGCGTACTCGTTGAAGCGCTAGGTAAGCTACTAATCGATAGCCCATTAACATAAGTCCTAAGATGCAAACATCCATCCACAGATGAGTAAGGCCCATGGATCTTACAGCAGGAACATCAACCACTTTGCACAACTCCCATTTTCCCATCTTGAGGCAAGGGTAAGTATCATTCTCATGGTACTGAACTCCTAGGAGCAACTTGTAGCAATAATAACTGTAGCTTAAGTACTTAAGCCACACAATGAAGGGAGGTATTTGTTGAACGTAGTATCCACCAGCTATGAGGAAGACTAGAGTTGTCACCGAGGCTAGCGTGGTTGCCGGTTTAATGTCCATCAATATGGCTCCAATGGCTAGGCCGAGACTTTGTGCGACCAAAACATTGTACAGGACAACAAAAAGGGAAAGTATGAAGATGATGGGGTTTGGTTTGAGGCCACCCATCCAATATATTATGAAGACAAAGGCAGTTGGTAAAGCTAACTCCAAGGGCAAGTCTCCAATTGTTCGAGCCAAGAAGTATGAGGAGAGCTTGTACATTCCTGATGTTCGTTCCTTGATTAGCATCCTCCGCTCTTGTGGAAAGGTGAAGACCGCATTGTACAAGGGATAGAATCCCCAAAACACGGAAAAGAAGAATATCAAGGCAATCTGCATACATTTGAGGCAGATCTATGTTAGGTTCGGTTACAATAATCTCAATAAAGCATACTGTTTTAAATCCTACTCTAGCTACTACGGAAAACATTTTTGAAGTTCCTCCTTCCAGAAGTTTTTCTCTTTTTCATGGGTGATTCCGACCTAAGTTCCTTAAAAATATATTAATCTAGTTCTTTTTCATTCAATGATTCTAGTACTTGAATGTATTTTCAAGCAATTTTACTTATTACTTTACTAAAGTCACTTTATTCGCTGCAAACTTTTCTTTTTTTATAACGAAGTATGTAAACATATTGACATTAAGTGGATTGACAAATGATGAGAATGACCTCCTTGCACTATTCATATCATCCCCATAATCAAAACAAATCAATCCAAAAAAATTACTCTAGCTAGAAACAATAACGAAAGAACAAGAAGCTTACTCGGTCCTCAATGTGGGATTCTGGGGTGTGCCACCATAGGAGTCCACCTAGGGTGGCAACACTTAAGACTTGGAATATTCGAAGCCTGTTAAATGCTTCAAATCTTCTCTCCTTCATGCCTCTTTGTAGCAGAACCTTGAACTGATGCCACCAGCTCGTGCACCATTGTTCTCCTTTTATGTCTTTTCCTATTGAAGATTGTCCCCAATTCGTAAAAAATTAGATGCGAATTATTTGTAATACACTACTACACGAATTTGATACCATAGAAATAAATCCTCCATGCATAACCTTTTTTCTTTCCGAATTTGGAAAGGTTCCCTATATAAGGTGATATCTACTTATACAAGTCACGTAAACTAGTCCTTTGATAGACGAAGAAAGGGACAGTAAGGGATACTACTATAAGTACTCACTAGCTGTTTTAGAAGAATTTTTCGTCCAACTATAAGTAGCCGCGTCGAAATTGCAAAGCTCAGACTTCAATCCCGTCGATATATTCCGATCATATGCTGAAATGAGGGTTTCCCTCACTTGTTTCTTCTCTTTCTCCATATTCTCACCTACTTCTGTTGCATGCTTCGATTCAGGACCTATTCCTACAAAAAGTAAATAATGACAATAAATAAATATCAGAATAGTTATCTGCCTACTTTACAATTGGCACTCGACAGAATTCAACAATGGTTCTACTTTCTAGAATAGATGATGATAAAATATGCTAACCAGTTAATCTTGACAATGCTCTGTGCTAGTGTAAATGCGACACAAGTAAAAAGTAAGAAACGAAAATTGACTAGGTCACCCTGGAAGTTAATCATGTTGGCTGGCAGTACAAGTTCAAATTATTAATAAGATTGAGGTTAATGAAAGTGCATTATGATGACTGCGACAAGAAAGACAAGCAACTAAGATTGTGATCAGCTTTCTAGCAAACGATGACAACCTAAGCACATAAAAATTGGGTGGGGGCAGCTTCTGAAGGTAAGTGGGCTAGTCTCAATTTTGTTCGTCTTCCACTTTTTCCACTTTATCATTTATAAAAATATAGCTACAATCATGAAGTATGGATCATGATCACTTCCTCCACTTTGTGTTGTGTATATTAGGCGAAAGCTTGATGAATATAGTAAAATAAATCATTGATTCGACTGTCGAACATTAGGCTTAACTCATTGTAAATAGATCAACATGTGTCCAAACAATAACAGTTTGTAACAAACATAAGATAAGATTAAAAAGTTGGTACATGCTTACCACTAGCCAAGTCGAGGAGAAGATCAGCTGGGTTTATTGTTAAAGAGGTGGAGAAGCCAACAGAGGTAAAATATTCGAGAGCAGAAGAGGCTGATCCATAGTAAATTGGCTGGCCCTCCGAAAGAAGTACCACCTTGTGAAACATGTGATATAACCGGCTTGACGGTTGGTGAATGGTTGTGATCACTGTCCGGCCTCCTTCAGCCATGGCCTTGAGGGTCGTCAAGATCCTCAAGGCCGTGGTCGAGTCAAGGCCGGACGTGGGCTCATCCAATAACAATAAGCTTGGGTTGATCAACATCTCTTGGCCTATGCTGACCCTTTTCCGCTCACCTCCTGAGATGCCCCTCACCAATGGGCCCCCAATCATGCTGTTTCGGACTCTGGTTAGGCCCAACTCAGCAATCACATGCTCAACCTGGCCCACCTTCACTTCGTGGGCCAGGGAGCTAGGCAGCCTTAATAGGGCCGTAAACAATAGGGTCTCAAACACGGTAAGGTGTGGGTACAACACATCATCCTGGGCCACAAAGCCTGTGCGTCGCTTTACCATACCAGAAAATGGTAGGCCATTGTAGGTGATTTTACCGCTCAGTAACTTTCCACCGAGCCTTCCCCCGAGGGCAGTAAGTAAGGTTGTTTTACCGCTTCCTGATGGACCTAGCATGGCTAGGATCTCCCCAGGGCATACCATGCCACTAACGCCATTAAGAATAGTCTTTTCCTTGCATTTTTTACCTTCCAACTTAACCTTGTAGACTACCTCCTCAAACTAAACAACACCAAGAAAGGAACAAACAAATTAGAAGCTAAGATGAATTAAAGAGAGAAAATACAATAACAATAGAGATGAAAATGTAAATTATATTAGATGTTGTGTATTACACGTAATTACTGCGTATTCCTTGTACACTGTTATTCATATTCAGCGTAATGAAAATCCTCCTTTAAGGAGTTAATCATATACGTACTAGTATAGTAATGAGAATTGCGTTAGATCAGTCTAACGCATTACCACATAGAGAGACTGTTTCCACTAGACTCGAATAATAAACAATCAACGCAGCCAAAGGTATTTTGTGATTTAAAGAAAACCTTTAGAGCGATAGGGAAAATGGGCTCCAACATCGTAGGGGGATCTTGCAAGGAGGTAGTATTAATGCAGACGTGATCTCCGGGCTTTGGCGCTATGCAGTTGAAAGGCATATATGTTGTCTTTGAGCTAAGGCAGATTTTGGAGTGTTGTCGAGAGTTGATTGGGGGAGAGGGAATTCGAAAGACACAGTGAGTGACAAGTTGTGTTAGTTAAAAGTTAGGTGTTGGGTTCACGAAGTGATCAGAGGGAAGGAAGTGAGTATATATAGTGTGAGTGAGAGAGGGAAAGAAAGATTGCTTTGTTAATTAGTTGTGTTTGAAAGTCGAGAGTAAAATAAAGGGGTGTGTATGTCAAGTGTAGAAGTCTTGTCTAATGCTGGCTAATTGCATCTTACGACAACCATTTTGTAGTAGTATAAATTATCATTCAAACACTGAATGGCAACCCCATTAGTAATATGAATCGATCTCATTCCCATGTTATCTTTTTTCGTTTGCTCAATCACCCTAAAACACCTTTTGGTTATTGGTTGTCAAATATCCCTAGTTTGGCTAGTTATACTTTAATCATCATCTATGTCGAATTTGCCTCAAGAAGATTTCTCTCTTTTTGGCCGAAAGTTTAAGGATTTGCTTATAATATACTCCGTATGTAATAATCTCGACATATTCCCGAGTTCAGTCGCAGTCTATGCTCATCAAGCTAAGTAGGAGTAAATAAAAATCGGTTCTCATAAGTTGGTTTTTTCTCTTGTTTGATGTACTTCCACTTCTAAAGTTAGCAATTTCGCTAGTACCTGTACCTTTATCAAGTCAATTCTTTTGTAAATCCATGCTTTAATTATTTATAGATAAGTCATTGTAAAAAGATCTATCCTAGTACTGCGATCTCTCACAATAATGATCACCTTGTACTCGGGATGTCATGTTATTATACATATGAGGATGAAAATACTGATTTGTTTTGTTTTTAGATATTTAAAGTTTTTTTTTTTCTGAAGTGAATCAGAGTAGTGCATTCATGTCCTTCATGTTCATTACGTATGGCTTTGTGAATTTTGTTTAGTTTGTTTGTCGAGTTCTTATTGTGATTTGTTGATAATTTGCTCTATGGATCTATATAAATTAGTGCCATACTTTCATCAACAATCTAGCGAATCAGATTACTATCTTGCTCTTTTAAGTCGCGAAGATGAATCGTTTAGGGCCTTCCTTTCATTTCGTTGTATGAAGAAATAACGCAAACATAGCCGAAGGTTTGCGGAAACTTAAAATCTCCCATTCAAGATTTCAAGACTACTGAAGAAGATAGTATTTTTCTTTTCGTTAGCATTGTTATTTAATTTATTTTGACACTTGTAGATACATGATGGCCACATATTAATGAATATGTTTTTCTTTTTAATAAAACAAAAAATATAGTAGTGCAATCTAGAGAGAGTATATTCATCCATACACACCATAATATCTCTGAAAAACCTAAGCCCCTCTCAACGTTGCTTAATACCAAAAGGCACTAACCTACGTCCAACGAGGTGATGACCAACCCTGTTACTTGGTACTTCCTCTTATTCACAATGTTTTATCTATTTGATTTTCCAATGTCAAACTTTAAAAAATTTGACTCTTAATATACATACATAGAATAAATATATACAAATTATATCATATTTCATATTAAAATATATTTTTACAATACTATAATTCGATAAATTATACAAGTATAAAATAATAATGATCAAAATAATGCCTTGTAAACCGTGAAAAGTCCAATGGATATAAAATTGTAAACGAGAGGGGGTAAAGGTTACTCTCAATGTATTTTATAAAAATAAAAATTTCATATTTGTTCAGCAACCAATAACATGAGAGAGAGAGAGAGAGAGAGTGTTGAGATATTGGGGGTATTCCAATCGAGGTGAAAACAACCCACCTTGCTACTTTGCAAAGAATTTCAGAGTTTAACATCATCTACCAGATTTGATGAAGGGCATGTTCGGCAAAAGTAAATGTTTAAGTAGATGGTAATCGTTCGAGTAGATGGTAACGTTTTTAGTAGATGGTAGCTGATGATAGGTAGATGGTAGTGTTTAGATGACAAGCTAGTTGAGTTTAATTAATGTGTTCGGCACAACTAGCTGTTGAGTTATCAAAATGACTTAAAAGGACATTGCTTTTTTTGATGTGTTGATTAAAATGACTATGTGCATATATACGATATATTACATTATTTATTACATAATATATAATAAAATAGTGACAATGCAAATCAAATAACAAACTTATGATTTGAAATTAGCTACTAAAAATATTTATACATATATGATAATTGCAACCAATTTGTTTTTAACTATAATGACATCAATCAACAAGATAAATATCACCATTATTTTAAAAAGACATTGATGCTATTTTTTTATTAATAACACATGTATTTAAAAATTTATTTATTAATAACACATCTTTAATGTAAGGGGAATGATTGTAAATATGGTTAAAGTTCGAGGGTAAAGTTGGAAGAAAAGTGGAGCATCTACTTGATTGTGAAGAAAAGCTACATTTACTAACTTTTGCCAAAAGTCCCCTTAAAATCTATCATCTAGTAGAAAATCTACTTTACCAAACACAAATTCTATTTTTTAAGTGGCTTATTGACTGGTCAAAAAGCTTCCATCTACCTGAAAAGCTATTGCCAAACATGCTCGAAAATTTGGGATGTTCAGATTGCTCTCTCAGTTTGAATTTTCCTTTACACACAGTTTTCTTTTTTTGAAAGGAAACTGCCATATTGTGAATTTTATTTTTACACACAGCTTGCTGATTTTGCCAAGGCAATAATATCCTTTGCCAAGGCAAATTTTACAGCATCCCTATAGTACCCTTCCAAAAGGTTATCAATCCTCTCTAAAATTCCGCTAGCAATCCTAGTTACAGTACTTTTATTCAACTACACATATAAAACAATAGTAGTAAAACTTCAAAACTCTACGACAAAAGCTCCATACCAGCAAAACCAATGAATCATGGCACTGTATATAGAGCACATTCTAGAGTACTTAAAAAATTGCAGTGTTAAGACTTATGATACCCCATTCTCAAAACTGCTTATTTTCCATGTACCTTGAACAAAGAATAGTGAGGAATTGGGTTTCTTCTATGGATGTATCCAAATCAACCAATCCTCCTACTAACCCCATTCTCACAACTGCATATTTCCTTCCAACTCCAAAAATAAACAAAAATCAGAAACATCCAATATGGCCCTTCATTAATTAGTATTTCAAACTCCATTGATTTAATTCCAAAACTTAAAAAGTAGGGATTTGTGAGCATTAACAATTTTATACGATCACTTGACTGAACAATATAGGATTGCGGAAGAAAAGTCACTGGAGGAGCTGTAAAGAGGATATTAAAGTTGATAAAAATAAGAAATGGGAAAGAAACATTCTAGCATTAAATATGAATGTGTACTAGGATGTTTTGTCAAAGGGTAATATAGGAAGATTAAGAAAGTTGCCTTGGCAAAGGTTTTTATTGCCTTGGCAAAATCAGCACCCTATTGACATTCACATATAGTTTCACAATAAGTTTACTAGATGCACCCTCGGAAGTATGAAAAGTTCAAGTAGTAATAAGTAATTATCTTTATTGAACAAAGCTCTACTTTTAGTATTTCTTTGTTCACGAAATATAGACTTTCAAATACAACTTCCTATAAATAAGGAGAATTATGAAAGTTCTGAAACAAAAAGAAATGTTCGGAACAATAAAAAACAATAAAGAAAAGTTTAGGAAAATAAGAAACGATAAGAAAGATAAAAAAATTAAAGATAAGCTATCAAAACAACATGATCAAAAAATAGAAAAATTAGTGAAAGTATTAAAACAAATAAGAATAAAAAAATAGTTCATAATAAATAAGATGAAGAGAAAATGCCATTGAAATAACATATTTCGAAAAATTCTTTTCTTTAAAATAGTTGATGTACCTCAAATAACCAATTACATTATAATCGTCAAGCTACTTAGATGTGAATTCACATGCAATAATAAATTCAATTCATTTATTTCTCATTTAATTTTGACAAATTTAAAATAGTGCGTGATTTTTTTTAATTTTATTAACATCAAAATTTGACTATATGGACAAAATACATCGAAATTCAGGGACAAAGTTTAAATTAAATGACTTTTTTCTTATAGAAAATAAAATAAGCAAGGAGATATCCAAGATCTAAATATTGAAAAATTGCTATATTCTTATAACTATGATTTTTTTATATTTTCAAAGTAGCATATGGTACTCCGTACTAAATTATGTATTCGCCCTTAATAAGGTATTTCTGATAGAGTAGGCCAGCTTGATCATATGGTCTTCCTTATCATTCAAAAAAGTAAATCCCACTAACTAAGATGACACAAAAATATTGTACGAGATCTTCAAATTTTATAATAACATGTATGAGAAGATAATAAATTGATTATCTTTGATTTAAAATGGTCTTTTCTTATAATAAAAGTGTCGAGACTTAACATTTATGATTTTTAAGGTGATTTTTGACTTAGTACTCTTATGGCCACCATGTCCTTTACTCCTCTTGATTTTTATTTCTTTTTGTTATATGTGGCAATACGAATAATGAGCAATGATACTTTAAGGGTAAATATATTTTTATAATTTGGCAAATGATTCCTACTTTGCAAGTGGCGTCTTAATTAAGCTTTACATATACACCACCCCACCAAGTTTTGTCCATAGAGAGAGTTGGCTAGTTATATAAACTACTACTACGGTTTTAGTCAATGCAGAGGGTACATACTTAGGTCCTACTCTCAGCTTTATACCCCTAATGTATATAGATTTAGCATCTTTTCTTTTATATGATGCCTTTAAATCGTTATTATCGGCGAAGAATATCACTGAATTTAAGTGAAAGCGAAAGCATTTCTAATGCCTTTTTGCCATCAGAACAGAAGAATATTTAATTGATTCTTACATAGTCCATCCTCTGGAATTATGGAATTTATATGAATGAATGGATGGTTCTTTCTACAAGAGCTACTGCCGTTTCAACTTTCAACATTCGTATCGTCGAAATTCGATATCATTGCTGATTAGTGCATCAGTACATGTGTGTTCTCCAACAGTACGTGTACAATATTGTTTTTTTTTTTTATCTTTTTGAGTTCTAAGTACGTGTACAATGTGATGGCGATAAATATTCAAGCACTTTTGTTATTTGTAGGTTCAGCGGCTGCTTTAATACAGCCCGCAAACCCCTACTTCTAATTGTTTATCTTTTTGAGAATAAATGTGATTTCATAAATTCAAATCTATACAGTATCTATAGTTGATGTTACTGTATAATTGAAACAAATTTAACAGAATTAAACAACAATCTTCTTTAATTGAACTGAGGATCAGCTATGTCAGATCTACCATACTTGCATACTTTGTATTCAAATATTATTGTTTCAATGTACAACCTTTTACATGGGTACCTTTTGATCCAACGCAGTCGTGAGTAAGATATTGATATGACTGTGTAAATTATTGACGAAGAACTGAGATCCAATGCAAATTTTTTGAACCAACCATCAAAGGACTACATGGAACAGACACCTGATAAACGAACCTTCCAAAGTGGGAACACAAAATCCCCATAAATAAGAGGAACTGACAACTCTCATTATTGACTAAAAAGGTAGTATTGATCATAATAGAGAATAAAGTAAAAAATTGGAGCTTACCATCAACAAAATAGTTGATGGCAACCCCTATATCTGAAAAAGAAGACTTATGATTTTTTTGAGGGGAGAAGAGAGGCTGATGGTTTTAAGTCTCGCTATGCTTATTTTATTTTCTATAACAAAAAAAGTCAATTGATGAAGGTTGACTATGCACTTTGCACTCTTTTTTTTTTTTTCTTGTAATAGGTTTTTTCCTGGGCCTTGTACACCACTGGTAGTGGCGCCTGTACAGGGCAGACTGTGTCCGTTCGGTCCAATCCTGTATATCAGATGAAGTTGCCACTGAGAGCTTAAGTTGCCTAGAAAAAAGTGTCTTTCGATTCTAGCCTATGATCCAAAAGGATACATGAGATGTAGACCACAATTTGGACGAGCTGCCACGATCCGAGCATCTAATGGAAAACACCCTTAAAAAATTTTGATCCATACAGATTTTACTACATGTAATTTACTAGGTGGCCACTTGAACATGCAAAAGTTTATTATTATCCTGAGCATATAAAAATAATACTTTAAAATTAGAGTTTAGAGCCCTCAAGAAACATACGGTAATGTTGTTTGCTTAGGTGCACTTGTCTACCTTGTAGATAGAGCTCTAGTTCGATCCTTCGTTGTGGTGAGTATGAGGTGTACTCACTATTATTAGATGACTTTTATGCTTATAAGTTTGGGAGGGTTAACTAGTTATGTTCGAGAGTACATGTGCTCTCTATACAATGTCTTGTTTTGCCTTAAAACTATACTAGTGAAATCTGGAAAATAAGTATGTTGTGCGATGGGTGAGGTTCAGAGCATGGATGTAGAGCTATGGTTTTCATAACCTTATGCGAAACCCGAACAATGATTCGGGAGGGGGGTATTTATATTTGAATGACCAACAAGGAGAAGTAGAGTCAGAACAGGAGAAAAACACAGTAGAAACGTCCCTAGTATGTATCACTAGTAGTGGCGTAAGACTATGACTCTATGTCACTATTAGTGGAGCAAGACTAGGACTCTCTCGTGGTTGTTTGGTTCGTACTATATGAAGTTTTTTTACTTATATCTTATAAAACAACAAGCTTTTCGAATACGATTATGATTGCAATGTGCAATGTTTCAGCTTAAACACTATGTTTTCAATGTTCCAGGAACATGATGGAAGTTTTCAACTATGTTTTCAATGTTTGCAATGTGAATTGACTAGGCTACTGTAGTGGGAGTTTGGCTATAATTAGAACTTATTGGTCAACTGCACTCGCTAGGACACTAAAGAGTTGAGCGACTTGTCTGAATATTCTAGAGTGAATTATTAAGAATTGTAACACCACACAAGGATTGGTGTCCCACATCGCTTGATGATATGTGGATTTGACGGTTTATAAGAGGTATCATCCACTACCATATCAACAAGGCCTTCCCTTTTTGAGCTTAAGTGAGGACAAATGGGCTCTAAATTGGCAACTCATATATAAATGGGTTGTGTTTAGACTGGTGGTGGGTCCAGGTTGTTACAAGGGCATTTTAGTAATTTATATTAGATGAGTTATATTTGGGCTGAATATAAAAAGATCGAGGTAATTGGGGCAGGGCCTATCTTTGCGTCACTAAAAGTGGCGCAAACGCCTAGTGTTGGCTGGGTCCAAGCCTGTTCTCATGTTGGACTAGTCTGATCTTGTGTCACTAAAAGTGGCGCAAAGCTCCATGTTGGATTTTCGTAGTCAAGGTGAGGATGCACTTTGACGATGGTAATTGGGTACTTAGGCATAAGTACATGTGTGCTTAGACATGAGCACGATGGTTCCAACGAGAACATTTGTTACGTCGCAAGGGCATGAAATTTGATGTGGTTTGAGTATTAGTGTTATGCTTATCTTGGCTAATGTGGAGCATGTTAGCTTATAAAGGGAGCTATCAGGTCCATGGTATTAATATATATATATATATGGAGTGTTGCAGTATAGGTGGTGTACTATGCAGCATTCCAGGGTTGAATGTTGTTTGTTAACTTGGAGGTCTGTTGTGGTATACACAACTGTTTAATCAAGGTGGAGACTATTATTTCATCGTGACTTAATCATCGTTGTTGCAGGTACAAAGTGTGGTTTCATAAGAGAGATTGCAAAGGTTTGATGAGGCGTACAAAACAGGAGTATAAGAGGCAGACGACAAAGTCATCGGCTACTCAAAGGGAGTCGCGGACTAACACATGTTTTCCTTCTAGCTGTCTTATTGCTTTACCCAATTTCCTTATTGTATTAGATTGCTATTCTTACTTGTGAGTTTAATATAAAAACACTCCAGGTCATTAGCCTACAACAAAAGGAGAGCGAGAAAAAGAAGAGAGTTGTCTTTTGAAAGAATAGTTTCCTAGAATTGGCATGTTGAGATCTAATCTCACCATCTTATGGGTATGTTTGGTAAAAATGATTGAAAAGGTACGTGAAACCTGAAAAGGGAGTTAAGTAATAAAAAAGGTACTCAACTTGACCCTTGATTCACGTTAAGGTACTGAACTAGAATAAGTTCATGATAAGGTATTGGTGTAACTTTTTTCGTTAATCTAAAAAGAACCCTTTAATTTGGTTTTCTCTCTCCTTTGTTTTTCAGATTTTTACCCTTTGATTTGTTTTTCTCTCTCCTTCATTAAATTTCCTTTACTCATCAGTTCACCAGCACCTTTAGAACCTCCATAACCACCATTTCTGTAGTTCTATTTCTCTCCTTCAAAGTTCCAATGATGCTTAAACAGCCACCTTCAGCAATGACACCTGTAACTCTCCTTCTTCTTCTCCCAACAATTAATGTATACTAAAAATAAGATAAGATCTTCACCTCCATGCCTAACCTCTCTAATATTCAAAGTCATAGGCATTATCCAATCTCTAATCCTCTAAGGCTCTGAACACTATCGATTCTTCCACCATGGTAATTATTAGAACAGAAGTTTAGCAATGGTATAAACAAGAAAAACTTATCAGAATTCAAGGTTGTGTCGTGGTATGGAGGCCACTGAATTGAAAGCTATGACGGCTCGACAACGGTGGTAATCGATCACACACCGTAATAAGCTCCCCAAAGTTAACACAACAGCCTCTGTAAGTGACCAGTCACGAACACAAAGTTTTGAGTTTGTACAGTACTACAGTTACCTAGGAAGAACGAAAAGAGAGAAGAGTGTTTTAGATGATTTTTGTGTGTCTAAAATGAGCTGAACGAAGTGGTATATATAGTGGTAAAAAAGACGTTACATGGAATCATAATCGCAGGATTGACGCCCCCGAATCATGCTCATAAGTTAATGCGAGAATAATGGTTGAGAACTTTAGCAGCCATCTATGAATCTGGACAAAAATATGAAATGTATTTGGATACAAAACCAAATCAACCTTACTCTAAAATTAGAGTT
>CAAKMY010016385.1:0-11754 GCA_901111285.1 Corrigiola litoralis
AGGTTAAACTAATGTTTGAAAGGTAAAATTAGAGAGAAAAAAACATGGAGATGATAAGTCAAAGAGGGAAACACTGTGAGAGGGAAGAGCAGTTGACAAGTTATGTTTCTATCATTAATAATGCCACGTAGGATTGGGAGGCTCCAAACTAGGGTTTGGGAGGGTTGGGAAATACGGGTGCAGTGGGTGCATAAATGACTACAAGTTGGATGCACTCCACAATAAACGATACTTGGGATTATTATAAATCAAACTCCAATAGTTGGGATTATTCCAAGCAAATCTTCCAAAAAAATTTGGTTGTTTATGATCTAATTACATGCTTAATTGAGTGACTTTGAAAAATTAACATACTCGTTTGGAGTCTCTACTATATTATGCTCCATACAGTGTTACTCATTCTCATTTGACGTACAGAATAGCCTACTGGAATTTATTGTTTATACCTTCTTCATCAATTCAGCACTTCAGCTATGATTAGCATTTGATTTTCATTCCAACTATAGACTCGCAATTTCTACCGTTGAAACAACTTTAAAGTTGGAACTGGAGGAACACAAACTGATATCCATGTAAAAATGTTGAGGCCAATTTTGTCTAAATATAGGACTTCTCCCATGCAGTTTTTCCATGAAATCAGGGAGTAATACAATCCCATGCACTTCTCCATGAAATTCGGTAGGAATATATCCCGAGAAGATAATCAAATTTTCTCAATCTTTAGGAAAACTATTGAGATTTTTCTGTCGTTCTTCTTTTGTTCAGTTTATTCAATTTTAAAGATGGCTCCCAATGCCTCTAATTTGATCATTATTCTCTCCATCATGCTTTTCTTTACAACCACCATCTCCGCCTTTAACATAACTAGACTCCTGGACAACTACCCAGATTTCAGCACCTACAATGACCTCCTTACCCAAACCGGCGTGGCAAGTGAGGTCAACAAGCATCGCACCATCACGGTCCTCGTTGTCGACAACTCTGCCATGGGGCCTATCTCAAGCAAACCCCAAAGCACAATCACAAACATACTTAAAACTCACATCATTGCTGACTACTATGACACGATGAAGTTGTCTGAGATGAAAAGTTCCGAGGAAGCTACCACCCTTTTCCAGTCCACAGGGGTCGCCTACGGCAAGCAAGGCTTCCTCAACATCTCAAAGTCTGACGGGGAAGTGGCGTTTGGATCAAATGTGAAGGGTGCACCACATGATGCCAAGATTGTCAAATCTGTGGCTGCCCAGCCTTACAACATCTCTGTTATCCAGATTAGCAAGCCCATTATTGCTCCTGGCCTTGATCAGACTGCATCATCTGGCAGCCCAAAGGCCTCCCCTCCGACTCGACTGGCACCACCACCACCAAAGAAGTCCACTAAGAGCGAGGCTCCATCACCGGGTCCTGCAGCAGACGAGGATGCAGCTGATGCTCCTGACGCAGAAAGCCCAGCTGAAGCCAGCGGCCCCTCCCCAAGCCCCGCCCCAGAAGGGGACGAGGCTGACAAGGAGCCACCTGCTAAGGAAGCTCCTCCTGATAAGAAGAATAGTGGGGTACAATTGACAGTTGATGGTGCTATGGTTGTTGCCTGTTTGGGTTTGTTATTATTGTTAAGTTGACACCTTTAAAGCAATATTTTCTTTTAGTTAATTCTTTTGCCTTTAGCTTTTTTCTTAACGGGTTAAAATGTAGTCATAGTGGTAGGTGAAAGGAAGATGTAATGAATTGGTATATGTAATAGAATATCCATACATCAGCAGTAATTCTTTCCACAAGTGCCTCATTACAGGTTGTATCTGATTGTTTCTACAGGGTTCCTACACAACATGTGATTAACGGAAAGTAATCACTGGAACAAAAAATATGTATCCCTATCCCACTCACCACTCACCAGTATCTAAAGGAACATGGTGGCCTCTCCTATTCCCTCCAAACCGCTGCCACGCCCAAACCCCTCCCTGCCACAGCCATCAGCCAAGCCCACCACTGTGGCTCCATCACAGACATCGTGACACCATACCGGACAGTAATTAAGTAGAAGTATCTTCGACCTTGGGTGAGAATTGGAAGGGGTATCAGGTATGGGAGAGGGGCGTGAAAATAATTTGCACAGCTACAATTCCACACTAACTAATCTCATTTTGACTTGAAGATTAGGAATATCATAGGAGTACCAGTTTTCATGAGCCCACAAGACCACAGCCAAAACACATGCATCTAAACAGAATTAGCTGGCTGCTGCAAATAGCAAAAACGGGCTGATTCACATATCCTAATTCATACACTACATTACTACTGTCATGAGATGTGGTTAGCCTACTTCAAGTAGCTTTAATCTTTTCAATGATGTCAGCTGTGACTTTGTCCATATCGAGATCAGTCATCGGTTTGAATGGCCTCTTCAGATCCTGCCAAAAAGTGAGAAGAACACCATGAACACGAATATCCGGCATTGGAAAACACTGAAGAGCTAAGTGCATCATAAATTAATGTTAAAATGTTCATCAAATCTAATTAGAAATCTTAAAATGTCATGAGCATAAAGGCACCCGACTTCGCAGCAGTCCAGTCTCCTAGATTATTGGACAAGTTGGGTTAGAAGGTGAAGCAACCTGTAGTTCCTTTGAGTATTCACAATCTTGATTCATTTGAAAATGAAATAAATGTGCAACTCTAATAATAACAATCTACTATGTTGTTACACCACAAATAGTTACACAGTTGGGAACTTACCTTAAGACTGATGAATGTCTCACCGCCTTCCATCCTTATCTCAAAACATCCCCTTCTTGGCTGAAGGAAAGTGATGGGCAGTGGTGAAAAAACTTGGTCAATAAAGAATGCGAGAGAGGAAGGTAAGATCCATAAAACATCAAGAAGCAGGGAGTACGATTGGAAAGCAGAATTTCCAATATAATCTTGAGAACTACATATTGAAAAACAATGAAAACCTACCAATTGTAATGCATGACTAAGAGCACATTCAACATGGAGCAAGCAAAAATTAAAAGGTGATACTCATGAGAGATGACACGACAACGAAAGAATGATACTGTAGCTGTCTAGCTCAGGGTCGGAGGAAAAAGCTTCAAAGAAACACCAGCCTCTCAGCATTATGAAATAACCACCAATTCTAATGCTTCACAAAATTTGATATGGGGCAAACAAATATCACAAGGTGATACTCATGAGCATGAGTCATGAGAGACACCATGATATCTAAAGATTTAAGTATTGTAGCTAGGACTGAGCTTCAACGAAACACCAATCTTTCATCAATATGAATAACCACCACATTTTTCAACATCACATGCTCGCATAACCTCAAATTTTCTTTTAACTGCAATAATTGCATTACCAGAATTTGCATTTAAAGGTCATATGCATGATGATAGTATTCTTATGTGCATGTGCAGTAGCTTAATGGAATGGGGCTCAGGTATCTAAATTCATCATCCTGCCTAACTGTCCAGAAATATCATTGAAAAACAAGTTGTCAACTCGAAGACTATTTCAAGGTCAGCAGATTGCAATTTACTGACCTTCTCAGGGTTCAGCTTCACAGTAATGTCACTAAAAGCTTTCTCCAGGCCCTCTTTCACTTGAAACGCCCGGGTCTTGAACCGGTTGCATTGCTTGCTGCAATAGGGGTAAAAATTATATTAAGGGGACAACAATAAAAACATGTTCGAAGAGATTATGTTTGAGAAGCTCCTCGCACAAAAAGGAAAACAAAGAGATATAGGCGTGTGCTGAAAGTTAAAACATACACATATGTCCCAATTCCACCTTAACTTGCGAGGAAAAGAACGCCTTCTTAGCCTTATATTTCATCTATTTGCATCATAGGCGAATTAGATAGATACGGAGTAACCCTTACGGTTGCAGTAATTTTTTCACCGGAAAACTACTGATCAAATTGACATGTAATAAATGGCAAATTTGCCCCCTTAGATACATTTAATGTGAAATGTAAATGCTAGTAATCCAGAAAGGCTAACATAAGTTCGCATGCAAGTTCTGTTTCTGTAAGGATAACAATTAACAAACTTAGGTTTCAGTGCTAACAAAACTAAAACCGAGCCAGCACAAGAGGTCCTGGGAGGCGTTGACAAATGGTGTCTATGCTTCCCAAGTTTGGCTCAATTAGGTGAGATAGAATATTTGTCTTTGCATTTTGATTTTGAAACTCAATGCTCTCGTTAAGCAACTTTGCAGTTTATAATACTATGACCAATATTTAGCAAGAACGAGCAAAGCCTACCGCTAAATGCTATTAACTACAGAAAAATGCAATTACAAAATCGATAGTTCAAGCTAAAGTGAGGCAAAATCTATGCTAAACTCATTTTGCAACCATAAACTACTTACCTAGGTGAGACATAACATTTGTATATGCATTTGATGATAAAATCTCAATGCACTTGAACATTAAGAAACTTTGCATTTTATATAACTGTGACCAACTTTCAGCTAAAAACAAGCATATCCTAAATTTAAATGCTAATAGCCACAGAAGAATATCATTCCAAAATCCATTTTCAAGCTTAAGGGACGCCAAACCTCTATGCTAAACCCATTTTGCAACCCTAGACTACTCAAAATCACCTAAAATCATGATGCTAAAAAAACCTTAAGATACCAAGATCTTTAACATTCACAGAAATACATATAACAGAAGACACGACAACAAAAAGGCAGCAAATCATAGCATTACAGTGTCAAACACAAAATCCTGAACTCCTTCCACATAACCAGGACAAAAATTCCAAAGAACCACATTACATGTTTTTAAGAAGCTTGCATGTTTAGTTTTACAGGAAGTAAAGCGTCAATCAAGATAGTAATTTTACTGTTAGTTGACAATATTGACCACTAGCACAAATGAAGAGAAACTATGACGCAATAAGTGAATGATATCAAACAGGATACATGAGCCACAAATCAAGAAAGCAATGCACAAAGGCAACAAAAGTAGCAACCAGTTTCCAAAGCATTAACTACTGTGACAAAATTTAAGCAAGATCCAGCAAGTCTAAGTACAGAAGAATGTAATTTTAGCAAAACCTAAGGTAAATAACCCATTTCTTCAGATTTACCTTATATTTGCCAGGAACTAATAAGAAGTACAGCAATCAAAAGGTAACAATCATTCAAAATATACACCTAAAACCCTCTTTTCCCAACGACAAACGTAGCAACAACAAAATACCACAATATCAAACACAAAATGCCAGTAACCAAAGGTAATGAACCAATCTTTTCCTTTACACATTCCTACCACACCAAGATGATCAAAATTACCAAAACCAAACAAGCAGTAACAAAGCACTACCACAAATTCTTAAAAAAGACGTCTACTTTTATAATAAAAATAAACAAGCTCCTTGTAAGCTAAATTATTACTAACTCCCTTCAAGCCTAATCCAAATCAGAGAGATATTACAAGTAGACGTCTCTTCCAAGACTAGCTGAAGCTCTAAATACATCCCCCACAACAAACATTAATAGCAAGACTTCAACTTTAACACAAATAACACAAAAAGCTCACACCTTTTTTCCAACCCACAAACACAACAACAGATTCTCCCTTACACATAACATAATTATCAAAATTACCAAAACCAAACAAACACTATACAACAAATACATAAAAGTCACATCTTTAACCACAAAAAACACAAAAGTCAGTAAATTTATCACAAAAAAACACATAAAGCTCAGAACTTTATGCTTCCCACAAACATAACAGCATCAAAAATAAATTACAAACAAAAAATCTCAACCTTTATCAACAATCCAACATTAACCTCAAACAAAAAACAAAATGAAAAGAGAAAATCATACCAATGTTTAATGACATTAAATTCTCCCTAACACAGCACAAAATTATGATTAACCCCAAAATCAAACAAACAGTAACAAAAACCCCCATACAAACGCATAAAGGTCACATCTTTACCCACTAACAGCACAGAAAGTCCATAAATTTACTACTAAAAAAACATAAAGCTCAAACCTTAATCAAAAACCCAGAAAACACCAAAATCAAACACCAAAATGTCAAGTTTTATCAACAACCCAATATATAACATTACATACCAAAACCCATTAAACATGAAACATTAAACAAAAAATAAAAGCAAAAAAGACAGAATAATACCAACATTAACAAAAAAAAGGGAGAGAATTATACCAATGCTCAATGACAACAGTACCCCTAGCCCCACCCTCCACGTCAGCAGCATCCTTACCCCCCTCCACGTCAGCACCCCCCTTGTTGGGCTTCCTCCCTCTCTTCCTGGGCCCCACCTCATGAGTCACTGGTGGGGCCTCGTTGTGGTGGGCCCGGGTGGAGCTCCGAGTGACCCTCCTGTCAGCAGAAGCCACGTCAGCAGCAGCACTAGTTGTATCAGCAGCAGCCACGTCAGCAGCAGCAGCAGCCACGTGAGCATTAGCAGCCTGGGCAGTGTCTTGGACGACAATTTCTGTGTCGCCAGCAATGTTGTCGACCACAGTTGAGGAGGTGGATGACTCTGGCTCCTCAAGAGCAGGGTTACTGGGCCCCACTGCTGCAGTGGCTTTGCGCTTCCTTGCTGCCATTTTTCTTGCTTGGTTTTTTGTCAGAATGTAAAATGTGGTGAAATGAAATCAAATGGCTTTCTGAGTTCTGACAGGATGTAATGTCTCCAAATCTTATACCATAAACCATGGGGGTATGTAGCTACCATACCCCCAAGTCTAGCTGGCAGTCTGGCACAATCAAACCCACCAAATTAAAACAAAACAAAAGCCCAACCCAACCCACTGAAATAAAACAAAAAAAAATCAGGAACTTCATCATCATAAAATCAGTACTTTCTCTCTCGCTCTCTCTCTCTCTCCCTCTCTCTCTAAACTCAAGATCTTCTCTCTCTATAAACCTACGAAATTCTCTCTCTAAGATCAAGCTATTGTGCAAATTCATCAAATTCAACGAATGTAGATTGAGAATATAATGATGGAAAATCGTGAATCAAGTTAAATACTCGTGCAAACATCAGGTAAAAATTTCGTTTTAAGTTTTCCACAAATTTATGTTTTGTAATAAACATTCATGATATATACTGCACATATGATTGTTGCACATCGAATTGCACATTTATCTAATGTTGTAGTTATGTGGGATATTATATTATAGTTTTAATGCAAAATTTAGACATTAAGAAGCTTCTACTGTAGAGCATGAAAACTTGTAAAAGCAATGCATAATAATGGTAAAAAGTAGCACATGCTTCAATAATTACTCTATATGCTTTATTTTTTATATTTTGCACATTCACTGAATTTTTATTGCACAAATGGTGTAAATGTATTGCACATTAAGAAGCTTCTAGTGTAGATCATGAAAACTAGTAAAAAGAATTGTACAATAATGGTGAAAGTGTAACACCTGCTTTAGTTATTACTTTATATGCTTTGTATATGACATTTTGCACATTCACAGAATTTTTATTGCACAAATGCTGTAAATGTATTGCAAATTAAGAAGCTTTTAGTGTCGATCATGAAAAATAGCAAAAAGAATTGCACAATAATGGTATAAGTGTTGCACTTGCTTCAGTTATTGCACATTATCTATGTCAAAACTAGCAAATGAATTGCACAACTGCACTAAAAGAATCGCACAATAATCATATTAGAATTGCACATGTAACTTTTGTTCTAGTTCTTACTTTAAATGCTTTGTTTATGACATTTTGCACATTCAGTGAATCTTTATTGCACAAATATTGTAAATGCATTGCACATATGAAAAAGAATTATACTCATATTGTCTCCATTATTTGAACTTATAGCTATATATATATATATATATGATTGCACAAATCCATTGTAACTTATAGTTTTTTAAGATTATGCGCATACAATAGAAAAGAAATGCACAAATAAGGTAGAAGAATTGCACTAGTAGATCCATGTTTTCATTCTAACAGTTTGTGCTCTAAAATTTTGTATATTTTTGTATAATTTGGACATATAAAACTAATTCGGTTAAAACCTGAATTTGCACATTATTCAAAAGTTTATTGCACATTTCAGAAGCTTTAAATGCACATCTTTTATAAAATTTTGCACATGAGCATATTGACAGAAGTTTTCTTTTTTGTTTCAGGTTGGGATTGGTTTTCTAGTAGAGCTATATTGGAAAACTTGTTTGAATGTGCAAGGACAAGGGTCGAAAACGTTGTAGGAAACATCTATTTCTCGGATTCAAAAGAAGATGAAAAGAAGAGGAATGAAAGGAATTCTAACAACATAAAGAACCCCAAGCAGAATGAAAAAAAAAAGAGAAATGATAGAAAGGAAAACATTGCTGAAAAGAGGAAGAACACGTTATTGAACTATTGTGTAGTTCGACCAATCATATACTAAGTTCAAACAATTTTGTCAAGAAAGTTATGGAATCTATTTTAATCGATCATGTAAATTACTGTAGTTACCATTTGATGTAATAAAGAGCCACAAATATTGGTCTGCCTTTTAAATTGTATAAAAAAGTTTTGCAATTTTGAGTTGAAACTGTTGTGTTTTGCTCACATAGTTGTTTTTCCTATTGCACATATATACTTTGTATATTGCACAATTACTGTTTTTACGTTGCACAAATAGTGTTAAAATTATACTATTTGAACTATTGTGATTTGCATATATAGGCTTTATGTTGCACAAATAGTAAACACACGTTGCACAAATAGTGCTAATGGATTGCACAATTCAGAATTAATGCGCACAAAAAGTGTTTATATACTCCTCAAAAGGGATCAAGTTGAACTTTCCAAAAACAACTAAATCAATAAAATTGATTTGTAGTATTATGTTGTTGTTTGGTTTAAATGAAATTCTTACATTTTACCCAAAAAAAAAAATGATTTAATATGTTGATTTTCATGTGGCAAATTCATGAGGAAGTAGGAGTTGACTTTTTGTATAGTTTAGTGGATTTTATGTGATATTGTATTGTCATAATCATTGAATGCCTTATGTTTTTTTTTTAATATGAGATCACTTCAAAGAAAATGTCTAAAATAAATCAATAATTTGTGTAGTATGCAACAATAAATTTTTTTGATACATCTTTCACCATCGTCAATCAAACGACATCCCATAATGTGCGATGCACATATAATGAATATGCAACCCACTACTTCAAATGTGCAAAATAGATTAGTAAATTGTGCAAACTATATCAACAGATTGTTCAATATATCCCTCATCATTAAAAAATCAAGCTACATCTCTTCATGTGCAATACACATATACTAAATGTGCAATCGCCTACTATATTTTGTGCAACACAACTTCAAACGGAAAAATTCGAGCATTTCCTTAATATTTGTATGATGGTTCTTGACTCTGTCCAAGATGACTTCGCGAAATTAGAAAGAGCGTAATTAGGGCTTGATAAAATGGAACATCAGTGAGGTTGACATTAGGCAACGATGTGAAGGATGACTCTCCAAAATCAACTCTGTTTGCGGTATTCAATGGTGTGGCGATAAGAAGATATCTGCACATTAGACAAAAACCAAGTGCGCATTAAACAAAAGCAAAATGTACATATAAGACCAATATTTTGCACATATGCAATACGACATTTGCACTTACATGAACTAGATCATATGAACTAATTGACAAAAACAATAATTAAAATGCACATGCAATTCTAATAAATTGCACATATAAATTAAAGGAATTGCACAAATGTAAAATCATACAAATTTACCTTAAATAACTGAAAACAATTAAAAAAAGCAGAATAAATAAAAAATTTGTGCAAATACAAAACTATTTTAGACTTAAATTGTGCAAACAAACAAACAACTTGTGCAAACAAAAGATTATACCGTGTAATCCAAATTGAACAACAAAACCTAATCAAATTTGTATGAAAGAATTGTCTTGTTGAGATGACGATTTCGTTTGTATATAAAAAAAAAACATACGCAGTGGAGACTCTCTGCAATGGAAGATAGATCTATTCCGTTTCATCTTGAATATCTCGTTTTTAATGATTATATATTCGTGGAGTTCGTTGATGATCTATATTTTGTTGTTGATTTCTCTTGTTTTCGTCCATGGATGATGACTTGAAAGCTTGAGATTTGTTTCAATGGAGAAGATGAAGTATACTACTATACTGTTATGAATTTCTGGGTTATTTTAGATAGGGTTTGTTGTTCGGGCTGGTTTTGATTTTACGGAATCTGGGTTAAGCTTTGTCAACAGGGCTTTTTTTATTGGACTGAACCCCTTATCTTTGGGGGCACGGGTACAAGAAACCCCTGGGGGTACAGTATAATTTGCCTAATGTATCAGTACAGTCTGATGAGTTGTTATGAGGGTATATTTTCCCGCCTTTTTGGACGGTCAGGATCGCCTCTTGGGATGGCATCAAGATTTCAATCTACGCTTTGGGAATGTATATATGTGCCGTGCGTTCAGTGTGTGATTTTTTTTATTTTTTTATTTTTTGAGAATGTGTTTGATTTGGTTTATATGACGATTAATAAAAGGAATTAATTGAAAGGAATTTGTCAATCGTTTAAGTTAAGCTGAGGAGAATATAGAGGATGGGAAATTGGTGAGATTAGCAAGACTAGTAGTGATGGGATTATGGAAAGGGTGGATACGATGAGATTAGTGTTTTTTTAAGTGCAAAGGCTACAATTACACCGTCACTGAATTTATGATAGGTATGGAATAGAGAATTTTTATGGTCTACCAAGCATTTAACCAATACTTCATATTAGATTTCAATTAAATTTTTTTGAAAGTGTTAGGTTTGAATTTAAACTGAAGTACTAAAGTAGGTACTGATAGATTGAACCTATTGCATACATCTAACAGTATGGTCATGTTCTTCTATCAAAAAAAAAAAAAAAAAAAGAGTATGGTCATGTTCTTTTCACATGAATTCCAGTGAGTTTCAGTTCTTTCCAATTCCTTCCAATTCTCTCTAGTTCTTTTCAACCCCTTCTCGTTCCTCCTCGTTGTCTTCAATTCCTTTCAATTAATTCCTTCTATTTTTCCAACTCAATTCAGTTCCTTTAATTTCAGTTCCTTCCAGTCCTCTCCAATTCCTTTCAGTTCTCTTCAGTTCTTTCCAGTTCAGTGCAGTGCAGATTCTGTGAGTTTCAGTTGAAAAGAACAGGGTCTATATACTCATAAGTACGGAGTATATTTTATATGGATTAGGTTCGACTCTTATCAGCGACTTTGTACGTACGTTTGAACATAACAAATCTAAGTATGTACTCTTATATATATATCTAATTATTAGATATGTGGTGGGATATTTTCATAAATTCAAATTAGAATAGGTGCTAAAAAAATGATTAGCTTATAACTTTGATAATCTTTTGAGTCTTCCTCTCTAGAAGGAATAATGGTTTCAAGGTGATACCATCCAAAATTTTGAGATATTATTCAACCTTCTCAAGAATGTTGAGAATTTCATGATGGACACTGAACTACTTAATTCTTCGATGGAGTATAATTACATTATCATTGAGCTCTGGACAATGATAGGGCGTCTGTTAGGAAAGATTAGATATGAGTATATTTGAGAAAGTATAGTAGGATAATATCTTGGGTTGTTGCCAAGATTAGTTCATAAGATATTATCTCTTATCTAGTTTCCTAGGTTAGAGTATTCTCTGAGATTTATAATATCTTTTGTATCCTATATATATGGGTCTTCCCTTTATCAAT
>CAAKMY010016396.1:177-12319 GCA_901111285.1 Corrigiola litoralis
ACTTTGCAGTCACTATCCCAACAGTACAGATCATACATGTGTATAAAGAAGAAGGTATTCACAATATCGATATCCATAATATTTATACCAAATATCCATACTTTTTATATACAATATCCATATGTTTTGTACTCAATGTCAATGAACAAATACTCCCGATCATGCTGTCACCACACTTCCTCTCTCTCTCTCTCTCTCCACCGCAGTTGGCACATATGGATATGTTTTTGTTTAAACTTGAAGATTTTACGCAAGAAATATTTAATTTAACTAGAAAACCTAGCTAGCTTACTCCTACCATTATACATAATATTTTCTATATGGACTTAGGGTGACATGGAGAAGCGGTAAAACTAATGCACAACGATCTTTGCAAAGCTTTCAACTTTTCTTGACCTAGCTCGAATTGGTGTCATGCAGACTTTATCCCCCCCCCCCCTTATCTCACTCCCTCTCGTTTCGCTGACCACCAGCCACCACAACACAACCAACAAAACCACACTTTGATTAGCCGCCCCATGTCGTCGTCCTTCTCAGACCGTATGCGTTGTTGTTTTCGTCAACAAGAGAGGTTGATGGGAGAGAAAGGGAAGGGAGGAGGAAGAACTAGGATGACAAATAAAAAAGCGAAAATTATAATTCCACTTCTAGTGTAAACATTATACTAGTGCACAACTATGCAATGCTTTTTTCCGTTCACAATCTAAGAGAAAACAAACAGTTACAATTAATCTTACACAAAGTTCGTAATATTTACAAAACTCGTCTACCTCCATTAGCATTTTCTTTGAAGTTTCTAAGAAAGCTTTGAACAATAAAACATGATAAAACGACACAACTTTATCGAAAATGTTGTGAAAAGTATTTACAACTTTTTGTAGTTTTCATAAGAGTCCTCTCATCCATTATCATTATCTTATAAAATAAAATAATTATAATACTAATAACCACAAAAATGACACACACTCTAAAATGACATAATACCGCACTAATTGGCAGCAGTTATTGAGAACGTAAAGAGCCCCATAATCCAAATGGCGCGGGAGTAGTAGTTGTAACTTTGTAAGTAGTGCACTATGCTTAGTGGAAGCATTTTGGCGGTAGGCCAGAGTCATGGCACATCGCACATCTTCCCTTCCTCTCACTCACTCTCACTAACTCTTCCCTACCATCATCACCATTCACATTGATTCACCTCCCTGCTTTTCCGTTAAATGCTCCCTATCTTTCTCTTCCCTTTTCTTCTCCTTTCCGTTTCTCTATACATATACACATACCTCTTTTCCCCACCATCATTAATATTATCCTTACCTGATTATTCATTTTATTCCCAACACTTTCTTTTCTTTCTCACTTGCATGTTATATTTCTACTAGCATAGCATAGCATAGGAATATCCACTGTTAGTGTAGCTTGTATTATACCATCATATATCACCTTACAGAATTATAACTTGTTGGTCTTACACTTGAGTTTCTGGGTGTTGTTCCTCTTTGTTTAAGTGTATAAACTATACTATATAGCTGTTGTATTTTATGATCACTTCTTGTATGAAATAAATGGAGATTGAAGAGAAGTCCATAGCTACTGAGCCTGCATATGGGGATAATCATCATGTTGTAACAAATCACAAGGTACCTTGCCTTCTTACTTTCATTAACACTTTTCTTTTTCTTTTCGCTTATTTTTATTGTTTTAGTTTGTTACTTATATGGTCTTTTTACGTGATAAGCTATATGGAAAGTTCAATGTGTCAGATCATGTGGTAGCAAGTCATATTCGTATACGTACTATTATGTGACTAGTATACTATGTTCCAAAATTCACCTGTTTGTGTGAGCTACACATGTAGTTTTCTTCTTTTTGTCTTACTCTCTAGGTAGATAAGAAAAGTAAATTTCGTTCTCAACTTGAATTCTCCAATTTAAGTTTCATCTTTAAAGAATAGACAGCTTTCTTCGGTTATATGGAATCCACAACTTCGAAGTTTAGAAATGACAAGCTAAGTGGAATATTTTATGACATATAGCCAATTAGAAACCAACCATACGTACTCCTACATCCATAGATTAGCTGGGACATGATTTCAGGCTTAGCTATCTGAGTTCATTTTACGTACTTTTAGTTTCTTTAGTTTCAGCGGTTGATTTCAACGACTTTCACTTTCGAGGTTTCTTACAAATAATTTCAGTTCCTTAAACTTCAGCGAGTTTCAGTTCCTTTCGCTTCAATGAGTTTCCGTTCAGTGGAAACAACTGAAGATATAGGGCCGTAGTATGGTGGCTAACTTGGTGGATATGAGGATATCATTAACTTAGCTAGTTGAATATCGGGAGTTTGAGCCGAAATTCGGATGCAAAACTTGTCTGTCTTTGCCTGTGAGCCTCTCTGACTTCAATCGATGACATGCTTGCGACTTTATTAACTTCGAGATAGAGCTCAAGGAAGGGGACTACTAAAAAGGAAAAGAAGACGAAAGGAAGACAAAAGGAGTTGGGATGGAGAATAAGGGGACCTTCATGCGTTTTTTTCTTATCCAGTATCGTGCACTTTTTGAAAAGAAGCACTTTCTAAAGGCTTAAAAATACTTATCCAGTAAACTTTTTAATAGTAAGCAATGATGACATATGTATGAACTAAGTATGCAAGATTTTGATATGCATCATCTCAAGTATAATAGTGTTGCATCAGTACGCTAGTCAGTTTTAACATTTCTGGAATATCTATGAGCGAACTGTGAGCAAAATCTTGGTGCAGTGGTACTCAAAACTTCCTAGTACATTTTATAGCTTCTGTATAAGGTGCAATCTGATGAGTGCCTGAGGATGAGATGAGTCTTAGTGTTAAGCTCGTATGTCGGACTAGAGATTTAATTATCACGGATTACATAAGTTCTATTGGGATGATGGGAGCTGCTAATGCTTGTTAGTGCTCTTCTTAGCGAGAAAGTATGCCTTTAGTGACTTCATCAATCCGGATATGCCATGTCACATTCTGTTTTAGACTATTTGAGTAAATTGTCCAGTCTTTTCTTTCCTACCGATTCATGCCATCTCGGTATGATACGTTATTTATTAATTTTTTTTTTTGGTATGGACTATCGATTTTGGACGAAAGAAGTGATCTACTGGATATTATGCTAGGATGACTCTATCTATAGGCTCCTTTCAGGAAGAAGGAAATATGATCACGTCTTCTGTATTCCTAATAGCTTCTGCTCATCTATCATATTTTCTATTTCTTGAAACATTCATTTAGCAAGTGTCATCTAATGCTAGTCCAGGAGTGGGTTCATCTTCATGACTTCCTCCAGTTGTCTACTTTAGATAGGCATCATGCGGGTAACGTCCTGAATGTTGCAATGTTGTTCTCCTCGATGTATTATCTTTGGTGACGTCTGACTTGCTCCCAACTGTAAGAAAATATTATACTCATCCGGGCTTATGCAATTCACATCTCAGTCATTTTAACTGTGGCCTTTCAGGTTGAGAGTTCCTGTGCAGAAAACGACGAGGCTGCACGTGTACGCAATTGGAGAAAACAAAATCTCTCGCTTGAGATTCCTTTGAGGAAATTTGATGTGTCTCGTGATATTGTTAAGACCAAGATCTCTAGTACACCAAAGAGGGTCAATTTTGTTTTGACACCAACCTCGTCAGATGTAAAACAATATGAGTCTCCTGGCCCTTCATCAGTTAGAGGGCGTTCGCCTTTCAAGAATCTTCTACCAAAGTTTGGGTTCATTTACCGAAGTTCTTCAGATGTTGACAGAGTTGCCTGCACTGCCGGTGAGCTTCCATGTACAACACCACGGGAGAAGGTTTCGGTCTCCAGGTCATCATCACTTACAAAGATATTCACTCCTAGGATAAGAAGGACATCATCTCTTCCAGTAACTCCAAATGCAAATCCAGAATCCGTTCACGGTGGGAGCACTGGCAATTCACTGTATTCATGTGTAAGTCTTTGTTACAGTTTGTCTTAAACGTGCTTGTTATTTCCTCAGTTCTTTCTGTCTGCTTTGAACATTTCTCTGCAGTAACCTCAATGCAGATCAAGCCTATTCACTTGAGGACAAATACTTTGCTAAGCTCCCATGGAGTGCTTTTGATATCTAGATACCCATATTAGGGTGGCTTAGTGCAAAGTAAACCCTGTCCTATAGTGACTGACTGCAAAAAGGTTGTAGGCTGTCTGTTGGGATGATGCTCACTTACCAAACACCTAGTCTTGAACAGTTCATATTTTTATGTATGGCTTAGGCTGCATTTGAGGAAACAATATCCTAATCACAGAGACCTTTATGTGAGAAATTCAGAACAAACCAGCTTCTTCGCTTCCACATAACCATGTTCCTTAAGCCCCATTTTTCTAAACCAACAAAGAGAAACACGGGAAATAAGATATAAATAGCATGCCATATTCAAGAACTCAACACAAATGTGATTTATTCGTCTGAGTTTTGACGTATGAAGTCAACTGCATTGTAGAATTTTGTTTTACAAGGAATAATTCAACTACCAAGCTCCAGCCGACTTAAAACACGTCTCATTTTGTAGGGTAAGAGCGTTCAAACGCATCAACCTGAAGTGCACATTTCTCGCTCGCTTTCAGATCCCCTAAATAAAGGGGGGCGTATAAGGAGAATGGATTCGTTTATCCGTATAATACCCTCACCTCGAGTGACTAGAAGCAATCTTTTGGTTCCAGATATAAGTGAGCCAACGCATACTGGTAAGTTTATCAAATATATTCCTTATACTCCCTCCTTGGGATTAATTTTGTTCGTTCTTGTAAAAATTTCCAGTGTTCCTGAAAAGGCAATGACCTACTAACAAGAATCAGAAATCATGCACTAGATATATTTTTATGTTTGTCTACCCTTTTAGCAGATAAAGTCAAACTGCGATTTTTAGGGTCAGAATGCATGCCACTAGTCAAAGGTAGTACTAGTTATGACTTCTCTGTATTCTCATGAAACAATTTCTAACTTAGTACGCAATCTCTATTGGCACTCCTTCAACCATATATGTTCAGAGAATCACAAATTTTCTTTTATTTAATCCTCAACTTTAAAGACACTGCTTTTGGAATGGTTCTTGTTGTTCCTTATAACAAGTTTCAGAAACTAATATTTCTCTGAGATAAATTTCTTTTCCTAGGCTTTTACTGCAGTGAAATATCTGTATGAAAATAACTGAGGCTATATCTTTCCAATTTTGCTCCTTGCTTCTCTATAACGCGTTAGCGTGCTAACAAAGACTATATGTACTTTTGCTTGTATTTATTGATGGCATTCAGAACTAAAGTATCATGACTAATAGCTTATGAAACAACTTGCAATGAAAATCTAAGCTGTTTACTTTGAACTGCTTTCACAATCCTTTGCTTAACTTCATAATTGATTGGATTCCCATTTATATGAATGATCAGTAAGTGACAAAAGATGTGGCGCTATAGCTGCCAAAGCAAAAATAAGTGGTCTGTTTTTGTCCTACTATCAACTTATAGTTCAAAGCATGCACTGAGATGTTAGTTTTTTTTATGTTTTTATTTCGTACAAGGATGACGACCTTTCATTTTTGAACCGAGTCATTTTATCTGTTTACGAGGTCCTTCACAAATTATGAAATTAATGAGCATCACAAAAAACTTGTAATCCATCTGACCTCTGTGGTATTCCATCTGAGCGCTGCCATGCATGCACGACAGAAGCCTCTAGCCACGTAGGTATCAGTGTCTGCAATGGATGAGCCATGTTTGATGGAAGCACATGACCCACATGTGTGCGCATTTCGTACAAGCCATCCATCTGACCGAAGTTCTTTGTAGGGCCGTCCTTATAAAGCGTTGCTCAATGGATTTGGCTAAGCAACTTAACTTATATCGTCCATTTTTTAGTGTGGTTCCTGAATTATTGCTTCTCTTTTCAGCAGACAACACAGAAGCTGATGGGGAAGATATACCTGAAGAGGAGGCTGTTTGTAGAATATGCTTTGTTGAATTATGTGAAGGTGGAGAAACCCTGAAGTTGGAGTGCAGTTGTAAAGGTGAACTTGCCTTAGCACACCAAGATTGTGCACTGAAATGGTTTAGTATTAAAGGGAACAAGATTTGTGATGTTTGCAAGGAAGAGGTTCAAAATCTACCTGTCACTCTTCTACGTATCCAAAGTACCCGTGCCGCCGATATGGGAACAAGTAGAGCTCAAAGGATTCATATCAACGACTACAGGCAAGTGATCACTCTTTTATTATCCCTTTTATGTTTTCATATATTGCTCTCAACATATGCCAGGAGACAAGTCGTTTAATCTACTTTGAAGATTTTCTTTTCAGCAATGTAATTACTCTGTACATAGAAGGAATTTTGAATTAAAATACAGAATATTTGTTCAACTTCTTCCACTTCTAAACATTCTATAACATTTGCTGCTGTCTCAATGTAGAACAAACACTACATCATCTGTATAACATGGTAAAAGAAACAATATTCAGATAGGAGCAAACAATAGAGTCTGGTGATTAACTCTGAACTATCCTCGGCGAAATTTGAGAACTGTCCAAAATGACTATCATTGTAATTTGTAAACACTATCGTTTGCCTATTTCTATCATATTGTTGTTGAGAGCAATTCCTTCTCAAGAACACAATTTGAGAACAATTCGACATTTTGCAGGGCTTGGCAAGAAGTGCCTGTCCTTGTTATTGTGAGTATGCTGGCCTATTTCTGTTTCTTGGAGCAGCTCCTGGTGAGACATCAAACCCCAGATCCAGATTACCTAGTTTCTCTTAGAAATTCTTGATGCTTATTGTTGTTTCTCTATAGGTTGCAAAAATGAGTACTGGAGCCATTGCTCTCTCTCTTCCGTTTTCTTGCGTGCTTGGACTACTTTCGTCAATGACCTCATCAACCATGGGTGAGTTTGACAATATACTATCGTTTAGGACTGTATATTAGTATCATCACAATAAGAATCATTGCATTTCTTCAGCACTGCTACATGATTTGGCAGTCAGAGAAAGCTAGAATTGTCACTAAATTGCATGTTGTTATGATTTCCTCATCATGGGTCAATCTTTGCCAAGTCTAACTTTAGATCCTAATGTTACTAGATCAGGGGGCCGTTATGGGCGAGTTTGCCATTATATATAATGTCTTTCAGAATTGGCTGATGTTTTAGTTGTATCTGTATAATAAATCCTTGTGTTTCTTCAGCACTGCTACATGATTTTGCAATCAGGAAAAGCTAGAATATTAAGCTGTACATGCAACTGAATTTTGCAACACTTCATACACTCCTTACATTGAAATCCAACAATCTAGGCTTGGCACACAACATAAATGTTGGGGGTTATGGCTCAGTGCGGATTTAGCTAATGAATTCTTACAAGATCCTTTAGAGGAAACTTGAGCATAGTAGTAATACGCAGAGCAGCCGTTGGCTTCTAGCTGTATTTTAACCACTGTGCTCAGAACTCATCTGAAGCAATATGATTATGTCAATTGATTTGAAGCCTGCTTTGAAACAACTTATTGATTTGAAGCCTGCTTTGGAACAACTTGTCTTTCTAATCTATTCGCTACTGAAAAATTTCAGTGACAAAACGATTTGTCTGGATTTATGCATCCATGCAATTTGTACTGGTGGTCATCTGTGGACATGTTTTCTACAATCTGGTAAGAGTTCTTTTCCTGCAAAAAGAGCTAAGATTGCTTAGAATGATAATACTCTAGTATTGTTATCTTGCATTAATTCAAAATCTCTTTTCAAATTTCATGTTTTATGTTCTTTACGGTGTTGCAGGTGCATCTACAAGCAATCATATCGATTCTCCTAGCCACATTTACAGGGTATGGTATTGCCATGACTATCAGTTCTATTATTGTGGAATTCGCAAGATGGAGAAGAAGGAACTCTCAGTCCAGTACGCAGCAAGATTCTCAAGTGACGGAGTCAAACACTCAACCACCTGATTCTTCATCATGGCCATGGTCACGTTTCTCAAACCGTCGTCCGACAGATGTAGAAAACCCAGAGACGTTTGGTGGTAGCTAAAGCTTAATATGCTTGGATGTGCTTTGCATCATAGTGAGATATGCCTCCTTTTATAAATATGCATCCACATATGTTAGTCATTTGAGTGGGTCCTTCTGTATAGTCTTTGTATTGTATCACTTGGGAGTTCATCTCCGATTCTCCATACAGCTGATCTTATTGTCTAGGATCAATTTTCAAACAAAAGCATATCATTTCGTAGGCTGAAAGCGCTTTGGCTTATCACCTTGTGCTTGTTTCGTAGCTGAGTGACGTTGAATCCTCATCTTTAGTCTATTGTGAATCATATAAAGTAGGACAATCCCCAGCGAGGACAGTTGAACTAGGGCTGTTCATCCGGTCTGGACCAGACCGAACCGGACCGGCCGAAGACCGAAACTTCAAAATTGCGGGCCGAAGACCGGACCGAGACACAACCAGTCCGGGCCCGGACCGGACCGGAAAAACCCGGACCGAAAGACCGAACATGTTTTCTTTTTTTCCTTTCGTCATTTTTAAAGACTTCACCAAAACACTAAATCTTTTTTTTTTTTTGACAGTCGCAATACAACAAAGCAGCCTGCGCAATATCATGCACACGCCTATTTAATATCCTAGGAACAAAATAAAACGATAAACAGTGAAAGTGCACAAATAAAGATTTGATATTTTCCACTGTGTCCTAGAGAATCAAGCCGCCTTTCTTCATTCCTGAAAATCTTCAATAAAACCTCACAATCCGACGCTACATGGATGTGAAAAAGGTTCTTGGAAATCGCCCATTGGATAACATCTTTGACATGAATTGGAGATTCAGTAACAATATTCTTTTCCCTTTCTCCAAGAACTGAACCATCATAGTCATAAGCAATCCAACCTGAACCTCCTAAGAGAGAGGTTGTCCAAGCACCATCAGTATAGATCTTATTAGTCACACACATAAGAGGAAGACCAACGACATTAAATCCTAAATCCCAATCTTGGGAGCATGTGTCCATCATTGAGCAAGACAATCTCGCACGTTTCTTGAATCTTCCATCATAACCTACTTTCGCAGCCGCTAAATGGAGCGAGTTAGCTTATGCGATAGAAGCCAAAGTATCTAAAGTTTGACCTTCTATTGAGCCAAATCGACCAAAGAATCGAGACAAAATAAACAAAGTACTGATGAAGAATCATTCTTATCCTTCTTAGATAGAAAGTTAATCCACTCCCAAATCCAATCCTGAATACTCGTATGCTGATTAGTAATAATGCAAATTCCAAGATTAGAACCCTGCCAGACACATGTTCCAAATCCTCAAGGACATAAAGAATCCCTATTTGGCAGTGAACACAAAGAGGATCACTAGCAATATTACATCGCGAGAATTCCTTACCCACTAGAAGGGCATTAGCAAAAAATTTCCACAAAAAAGTAGTCCATTTAGGGAGGATATTCAGTTTCCAAATTCTCTTCCATCTACCTTGATTGTGAACACCTTGAGCACTAGTTTGATGGTTTTGACTAATGCTCTGAAATTCTTTGATCACCCTATAGCCACTTTTTACTGAGTAACTCCATCACTATTATCCACCCAATAGAAATTATCCACCGTTCCTGGTGAAGGAAGAAGGGGCATCGTCCTAAACCTTTTACCAAGGTTATCACCAAATAAAATCCGAATAATGTTTCATTGACTAGTCAAGGAGGTCAGCGATAGTTTTAAACGTTACAAAATGAGTGAAAGGAGACGATAAAATAATATCCGCAACCTTGAGAACTTCACCTTGCAACCACGGTTGCTCCCATAAAGAGATATGGGAATATGGGAAGGGTTACCAATGCGCCACCCAAGCTTCAATTTCGACAATTCAAAACCCCAACAGATACCTCGCCAACCCCATGTTGACCCAGACTTCTTGTAGAAAGAGTCCGAGAAGATATTACTAATTCGAACTCTATAGGAGTCTCTGAAAAACTTACTAAAGAGGTTCTTCTCATTGGCCACAATACGCCAGACATGTTTTGCCAGCAAAGCCTGATTAAAGCCAATAATATCCTTAATGCCTAAACCCCCTTGCTCTTTGGACATAGTAATCATCTTCCAACTACGATAGTTAATAGTTTTAGATTTCTGCGGTCTTGTCCACCAGAATAAAGCAATCAAAGAATTAATCTTCTTGGCTATACTTACCGGAATTTTGAATACTGATAGAACAAACACAGCTAACGAGGACAAAACCGAAGAAATCAAAGCCAAACAACCAGCAGGAGAAAGATGAATAGTGTTCCAAAAGCTAAGCCTTTGACGGACCCTGTCTACCAAATAACCAAAAATCTCCTTCTTAGAGACACCAAAATCTGTAGGAATACTAAGTAAGTACCCAAGTTATCATTAAATCTCATATCAAAGATTCCTTCAACCTCAACCTTTAACAAATCCGGTATGTTAGGGCTCGCTACCATACTTGACTTCTGCAAGTTAATCAGTTGACCAGAAGCAACACAAAATCTATCAAGGATATCCTTCATGCAAACACAAAATGTCGTAGTAGCCTTGATAAAAAAACACAAAGTCATCCTCAAAGAAAAGATGTGAGATTAAGGGTGCGTCCGGCGCCACTTTGAAAGATTCAAGTTTGTTAAGCTCAACTGCTTTATCAACCATACCATGCATAAGACAAAGAGATACGGAGAAAGCGGATCGCCTTGACGCAAACCACACCTTGGTTTAAATTGAGAAAGTAGTCTACCATTGAACAAGACCTCATAAGCACACACAATTCATAATCAACTTAATCCAATCTTGAGGAAAACCCATCTTGACAAGTATCATTTTGAAAAAAAACCAATCAATCCTATCATAGGCCTTACTCATGTTAGTTTTAATTGCGATTTTGTGAGTGTTACCTTTATTGATCCACCTAATTTTCTCAAGAATTTAAGATCAATAAGAATATTATCCGAAATCAATCTTCCTGGAACAAACGCATTCTGCGTCTCAGTTACCAAAGTCAAAATAATCCTCCTTAGCCTACTAGTCATGCATTTTGTGATTATTTTATAAAGCACATTACATAGGCTAATTGGTCTAAATTGATCAATCGTCTCCGCATTCTTGTATTTAGGAATTAGACAAATAAAGGTTCTATTGATCTCTTTGAGAATATTACCTGAGTTAAGAACTGAGAGAAAACCTGACGTAATGTCATCTTTAATTTTCGTCCACGATTTCTGATAGAAAATAGCCGGAATACCATCCGGACCCGGAGACTTGAGGGGACCAAGCTGGTACGTGTATAAGGTTTCTCATATGTCGATATGGAGTTCGATATGAACTCATCAGTGACAATGGTAAGCATTTTATGAAGGAAACTGAGCCTTTGTTGAAGGAATTCAAGATCAAACATTACAAATCAACCACTTACAAGCAACATACAAGTGGGGCAGTGGAGTCCGCAAGCAAGAACATCGTTCAGATTATCAAGAAGATGGCAGAGAATTATGCATATTGGCCAACAAAGCTTCATCCAAAACTATGGGGGTATAGAACATCATTCGGAACTTCCACAGGAAACACACCTTATGCTTTGGTGTACGGAGTTGACGTGGTGTTGCCTAGTGAAATAGAAATACCTTCTTTAAGGGTGGTGATGAAGGCCTCCATGCCAGAGGCCAATTGGATACAAGGTCGATTAGAACAACTTGTTTTGATCGACGAGAAAAGACTCATTGTGTTACTTCACTTGCAAGGGTATCAACGAAAAATGAGAAAGGCATTCGATAAGAAGGTTAGGCCTAGGAAGATCAAAGAAGGTCATTATGTTTTGAAAGAGTTAAGAGCCAAGTTCAATCCAAATTGGTTGGGACCTTATATTGTTAAGTCCATTCTTTCAAGAGGCGTCGTGAAGATCATAGACTTCGATGGTAATGAGCTCAATCAACTCAATAACATGGACCAATTGAAAAGATATGATGTGCTCTATTTTATAGAGCATAACTAGCTCATTTTACTTTACTTTTGGTTATTTTTGGACTTATAGTAATTTCACTCGGTTTGGTTTTGTAATATGTATGGTGAAATCTAAACTTTGAGGTGTATTTGAGTAGTCCAAGTGCT
>CAAKMY010016451.1:0-22945 GCA_901111285.1 Corrigiola litoralis
TCCCCAACCACCAACCCCCCCCCCCCCCCTCTCAGTAAAAAGGACAGTTCTGATATCACATCAATCCAACAGCTGAACAGACTAGGGAACACCTACTTCCACCATAATTCATTAGGAAACAAAAACTCAAATTCTTAAAATGTTTAACATCAGCAGTCACCTAGTAGAGCCATCCTCTCGATGTGGGCACTCAAACACAATGAATTACTAATGAAACCTTGCAACTTGCAAAAGCCCAGCATCAAAGCATCTAAGCATGATGCTCAGCAGCAAAAATCCGCAATGGCACGAAACTCGAGCCATTCAAACGGTCCCCACATTAACATGTTCCAAAGACCAACAACAGATAACAATATAAAGCCCAACTTGCTCACAAGTGACACTCTTTCTTGAACATGCTTCTCCTACACAAACCACCTTGTTTAAGGATAAGGAAGCTATCCATAAACCCTGACATCAGGACCACAAATATTTCGGGTAAACCAAAAAACCTGTGAAGAGTCTATTCACCCCCAAACTCAATGCCATACTATTCTAAAGGCACAACAACCACCTCCTTACTATCAAACAACTCCATCATTACGTGGAACATCTGTTCTCCCCAAAAATGCCAAAACAGTTGTTAGCCATTCCCACAATATCCATTCTTTATCTCATTTCAACACCCCCCTTCTACCATATGTTCTCTTAACCCCAGATTAATTTCCCTAATCACCATAAAAATTTAATGTACTTAGTTACTAATGTCCAATCACCCAAACTCCGGGAGCACGTGCTTCCACTTTAAATTTCTTGTAACTTATATCATCATTTTAATAAAAGGTACATAAAAACACGATACCTAACAAGAAAAACACGAAAAGGTACAAGACACGATAACTCTTAACCTCAACTCAAGGTTAAAACAAGTTGAATGGGCATCGAAATTATCAACTTAATCAACATGCAACAACAAAAAAAAGCTCAACACCCAAAAAACTCAAATTTATCCACAAAACTAAAACACATTAATCAATAAATCCATATCCATTTCCTCAAAAAACACCCACATTAACAAAAATCCTACATGCCAAAAAAAACACAAACCATACAATAAAACCAAAATCTACCAACTACCCACCTCCCAAAAAATCACCACAAACATAAAAACCAAACCTTTAAGCAAAATGGGACCCACCTTTCTTCCTCTCAGACCGGCGATTAGAAGAGCAGGAGGCATGACTAGGATCATCCGACAAGTACCCATCAGCGACCCGACCAGGGTGGTCAGGAGACGGGGACCCCACACGGCTGGGACTCGATGACGTGGCGGCTGACGTGTGGTAAAGAGACAAGTTCCCCATACTCGCACTCTTCTTCATGAACGACCCGTCTGTCAACCTCACCCCGAACAGCCTCACCCCGCCGCCGCCGCCGCCGGGGGACAGTCCACCGGCGCCGGAGCAAGCCCCGCCGGCGCGTGTGGGACACGTGCGGGAGTTGTGGCCGTTGTTGGAGCAGTGTGAACACCGCCTCGTCATCGCGACAAAAAAAGGACAGGAAAAAAACAGTGTTTTTGTTTTGTTTTGTTTTGTTTGTTGGGATTTTAGAGAGGGGTTTGCATGTGGTATATATATACTTATTATTATTATTACAAGTATTTTTTTTTTCTTTTGAGAAAATTATATGTATTTTTTAAATGTATATATATATATATGAAATGAATGATTAATGAATTAATGAGATATATTTGTTTATGACTAGTATATGTTATTTATGGGAGTTTTTGGGTGTTTGATTGAGGAAAAGTAAGGATTAGTTTCCAAATAAAGGGAATGGATAAAGGATAGGATTTTGTAGGGTGGGTTTAGGGAAAATATAAAGGACGCGGTTTATGATATGTTACGTTTTATGGTATGATGTTGAATAATAATATGTGGTTTAGTTTATTGTGTGAGGAGTCAATATAACGTGTGATAAAGATTTTGGGGTGGTTTTTGGGATGTGGGTGAGATGGGTGTGAAATTGACTTTGGACTGAGAGGATAAAAGGGAAAAGAGGAAGAAGGAAAGGGTTAGGGAGGTGAGTTTTTGGGAGATGGGTGATTTTTTAGTTGTGTGGGTTTGGGTGTATGGATATTTTGATAGGTGAATATGGAATTATGGAGTTAGTCATGTAGATTTGGGGTGTGATTGGTAAAAGTGACTGAAAAGTATCTGCAATATAACAAGTTAACTGAACTTTGATTAGGTGACTGGATTTTTGTCCAGGTTCTTCATGTAATTTATATTTTCAATTGTCAAAATATATTTCAGGTTGTGTTACCGAACAATTTTAAAATATAAGGTGACTGAAAATTCGGTCAAAATAATATGGACTAGTCAAATAAACTGACTAAATTGACTTACCAAACACACTATTGGTTTATTTAAACTGATTGAAAAAGTAATTGAAATGTAAAAAGTTACCTTGAAAATTTAAAGTGACTGATATTTTAAGATCATGTACCTCGTATTGATTATTATTTCATGTAGCATTACCAAATGACCGTAAATTTAATCTAACTAAAATTTTGGTTAAATAAGGCTAACCTAGTTAAATAAGATGATTGAAATACATTAACAAAGACACTTTATGCCTTGTACTTTTGGAATTAATTGCTAGTAATTTAAATTTAGTTCAATTTAATATCAAAAGGTTTGGTTTAGTTCAATTTAACTTTAACAAGTATAGTTCAGTTTGATTCTAATATATTCATTTCATTTAAGATAAGATAAGTTGCCTTCATTATTAATTACCATGACTATTGTTTTTAATATTATTAATTACTACCTCTGTCCCGGTCATTTTCCCCCATTTCATTTTTGCACAAAGAATAAGAAACGACATATGGGTGGGGTAGGAAGAGCACTAACAAGGGTAATAATAATGTACATTATTTGGTGATGGTGGGCCTTTTACCTTTGTAACTCACCACTTGCAAGGGTAATGAGGTAATGTAACCCACAAAATACATATACCATTATAGGAAATGGGGGGATTTGAAGGGCACACATCAAAATGGAATATGGGGGGAATTCACTAGGTCAGTACAGAGCCTGAGAAATCACATTTGGTGACATTGACCATCCCGCAAGGGGTTGGGGTGTTACACCAGGAGGGTGTCTAAACACGAGAAATTCCAAGTAGATTGATTTCTAATTGTTAGGTCAACTCTGTTCCTTAACTGACAATAATATTTAAGTCTTAAAATGTCTCTCTATAATAAAAAAAAAATTGAAAGTTTTTATTGTAAATTTCAAGAAATAACTTATAGTAGTTAATTACACTATACCTAAAGTCACTTACTCTTTACCTCTCCATCCTTCTCTCTCCCCTACTAGTTTTTGATGTATTTTATTTATATTATCAACTTTATTTTTTCAAATAGTATTAGAACTTATTTTTTGAAAAATTATTATTAATAATTTGACGGTTCTTAGTGGCGATACATTTTAACCGCCTAAAATAAATTTTGGAATTAAGGCTTTGTTGTGATGATGTATCATATTTAAGATTTAGCCATTCTATTTTTAAGGATTTTTATTGTCATTCTTACCAGCATGGTTAAATTATTCTAGTACAAATCTTCCTTTAATCATACATATAATTACATAAAAATATTAATCAAAGATACGACCCCCCTCTCCTAAGAAAACTGAAGGCCTATTCAGTATCATTGTCAATTTGCAGTTTCTGATTTTTAGTATTTAAAGATTATATAAAAAAATTTGATATCTAACTTTAAATTAGTTGTTTGTTATGCAATACTCCCTCTGATTTTCAGAGAATGATGTTTTAGAACAATCCTTAGTTTGTAAAAAGAATTATATTCTATATATTAGAGTAATTGTTATTTTGCTAAGTTATCATCACCCACAATAACTCTTATCATATCCCAAGAATATTATCTTTTCAAAATAACTTATAGCTTCATTAACCAATACCAATTTAGCAAAATTACTCTTATTTCAGTCTGATCTTCAGTATTGGCATTGGTTAACACAAAAATCTTGTCTCAAGCATTTAATACAAAATTCCCCTTAATGTACTTAAAATTGGTTAAAACGCCATTTTTTAAAAGTCAGAGGGAGTATCAAACATGTAAATTGTCAATTTTCAAGAAAAACTGGTTATTTACTTTTCACAAAATCCGAAAACTGGAAACATAATACTATTTCAAGATAAATATATTTGTTTTTTTTTGTGTGTGAAATGTGTGCACAAAGTTGGTGATAAGAATCAAGCCCTTAACCCCATAATTGGAGTAAGAGAGCTTTAATTACTTGAGCTAGTTTTTTCATAAATATATCTATTTTGTAAACCAAGATATCCAAGGCAAAACACTTATGATGAATAAAAGCATCTTGATATAATTACTTTGAATGTGGATAGATCAACGTTACAAGATCGTGAACTAATTTTTTTTTTTTTTTTTTTGTTCAGACATGTGCGCACGAAATCGGTGATATGAATCAAATCTCAATCTCATAATTGGGATAAGAGAGTTCTAACTACTTGAGCTAGTTCTTTTCTTATTGTGAACTCATAGTTAATCACTTAATCTAATGTATGAGTCATGTAATTTCTCTAGGGATCTAGCACCAAGTAGTAGGTTATGTTCTGTTACTATGTTAGTTGGCGAAAATATAGGGTAGATGTCCGGATGACACATTTTCATCAGCTCTCCAACGGATTCACTGAATCTAGCCAAAGTATGCAAGATATGACTCTTTACGTTGCACCTTATCCACCATCGTAAGCAAACTCCAATGGTACCACTTAATGCTTTCTCAGGAATGCAGGATACAATAATAAAGTACTATACTTTGATCCAAATCATCTAAAGCTTTAATTGAAAGTTACAGTGTCGAATCCGAATAACGAATTATATTTCACGTTATGATAATCTCATGGAATAAATAATGCTTACGCGATTGCCCTAATAAATTAGAAACTAGATACAATTTATTCGAGTCTTTACAAGCTTCCCTGCTCCTTCATTCCTTCTCGCTTTTCTTGGTGATATATAAAGCTTTTTTCTCTTTTAATGATAGGTAATTTGGATAATTTCATAAGTGGAAAATTTGTCTCCTAAATTAACGAATGAGAATAAATTTTTATCACAATGTCGGCTAATATAAGATGAAATAATTGACTCTATGCATATTTGAGAATTAAAAGTATAAATGGGTGATGCTCCACAATTATGCCTTTTATCCACCCGTATTTGAAATTGAATGGGTCGTAATTACAAACTAGTTAAAAAGACAGTATAATTTAAAGTTAAAATTAGATTTAATTATCAGGTAAGTTAAATTGGTCACTTTCTATTAACATTGTAATTAAATGGCCATTTTAATCCCAAAAAGTGACTACTTTATAGCAGTCTAGTTTTAGGATGATCTCTTACAAAATTTTCTGGCTAGTAACAAGGTCATAGTAGAAGGTTCTTGTGGATTTATGATGAAGGTTAGTTGTTTTCCCAAACATTGATCCTTATTAAACAACCAAATGATTGTACGACTTAATAAATGAATATACTCTGTTGTGAGAACTAATGATTGTACGACTCAATAGATGAATATACTATGTTGTGAGAACTAATTTATCATAGCAAGGTTAATTACCGTTAAGGATTATCTGTCGTGGTTATCAGTCGCCAATTTTTGACTATAATATATATAATAATGATAAGATACATAGATTATTTTAAGTTCCGTTAGAACTTTTCAAATTTCCTATTGCATTTTCTAAGATTAAAGATTGCTTAATTCCTTAAAATTCATAGCAAAATAAAATTTGAAATATCTATACCATAATCTTGAAAATATCTATACCACAATCTATACAGACCAAATATGTAGCAAAATTCATAGTAGTTTCCAGTGTATGTAATATCCTCTCACCAAATAGTAAAGTTGGTTGGTATGAGTTGCAAGGACTCTCATCCCTTAAAACAAGTGGTCAGAAGTTTAAATCCTGATCCTGTGAATAGAGCAATGCACACTTGGAAGGGGTTGGCTACCCCTTGTCTTCATAACTCCGAAGGACACAATCCCTACTATCGATGGGATACTCCTAAGATACAAAAAAAAAAAGAATTTCCTCTCACCAAATATCTAGGCATAGTGCGTAACAAGGTCAGTGACCAAAAATGAGGTTATCCACCTCTTTAAGCATTATATATAAATCCCTTGAAGGAAAATAGTACAATTTGCAAAAGGAACAAAAAAATAAATAATCAAACTTCAACTGAAAAAGGTCAAGGAGACTAATAAAAAGTTGGGAGTCTAATCTTAATCTCAAACATACAAATGACAAATTGATATTATAGGTAGACTGTAAATAAAATGTTGGAATACAGTAATTGCTAAGAGATATTGGGGAAACATTACAAGTAAAATCCAAAAAAAATGAATGAAAGTAGTATTCAAAGCATAGAAACAATTAAATGAATTTTGTTTTGATATTCAAAATTCCTACTAATTAACATGCAAATCAAGCTTTCTAAATTTACTCATGTAATTGTCATCAAAATACATGATTGAGTATACGTGTTTCCTTTTGCATTGCTCAGCCAAAGAATACAAGCAAGTATATAGTTACCTAGAATGTAAATTATATCATTGAGTACGTTTCATTTTTTATATATATACAAGACAAACATTATATACTTTTTTTTTTGTTAATCTTGTGGGTTGGCTCCAAGGCCTCCAACACCCTTCTTATATATTTTTGTGGTTTTCACCATCCGATTTAATCCGGATTCGAACCGGATAAGACCACTAGGGCGGTAAAGCTCTCCCTCTAAGTTTTAACACTGTTGCATTCCAAAGGTCTCGAACTTGAGACATCTGATTAAGTTAGAACAACCTCTTATCAGTTGATCTAAGTGCTCTGGATTACCTTTACGATTATATTCATGACCTGAATGTGGACGAGCCATATAATTGCTGCAATGTTGACCACATTATTGACTAGAGTGTGTTTTCATCCTTTTCTATGCTAGAAAGGAGACAAAAAGAGGACGAGCCCGCGACAAGATTCAAGGATAGATTTGAGTCAAATTATCAAGCCGCCTTCGTTGTTTATCAATTTACTACTCCTAATAATTTATTGCTAATAATCGAACATTATTAGTTCTTAGGTAGCTAGGTACTTCTTGTATCGGTTAACATATTAATTAATCTTTTGTTGTGCAATTTTTCAACTCTATCTATGCAATGCACTATTTTGAAATGTGTTCAAGCAAAGTTAGCTATTAAATACTTCGCTCAATAATATATATCATGCTTAATGACACAAACAACATATTAAATATCATAAAATAATTTTATAAAAATATAATAGTTCATCAAATTGCTAATCTTACACTTGTCCTTATATCTATCCTATAAAGATTAATTATTCACTTAAGAAATAAAAATAAAAAAAAATATTTAGACATTTGTCATAACATAATCGTGCATCAAACAAACCCAAACACTTGTATTATTTAAAAATAGTCTTATTTGATCTTAGTTCTATCACTAGAATAGTTTTTCCACCGTAGATCCTCATGTTGCCGATTGTTACATTATAGGATCAACTTGCAAAGGGACAATGGAACTAGTCCAGACAAAATTTCCTTGATCATTTAAATCCAAAGCAGAAAAGTATACCCTAGATTTTGTTTATATGTCCCTTTAAATATCGAGGTTGTGTAATCTCTCAAAATATACGGTTAAAAAGAAAACAAATTTTATAAAATAAATTTAATTTTATACGAATCTAATGATATATGTATTTTAACTTTGGTAGCAATGTATTTTTATTACCAAATTGATAGTTAGATTTACTCTTCGAAATTTGAGAATGCCAAGTAAAAAAAAAAATAAAGTTTACCACACTTTACACACAAACTTGACATCGTAAGGTAGTCTTATTATGTGCATAAAACTAACCTTTTAGCCTTTTAACAAAGAAAACTTAACAATTATCCAACTTTTGGATTTGTTATATTATGACTTGAACCCTCGGTTTCGGGATGGATGAGTTCGGTTCACGACAAAAGACGAGTTAAAGATTATGAGAACCTATGCAGCTCGAGTAGTCACTCGAGTGAGACGCGAGCGAAAAGAGGCATAATCAAGGAAAGCAGGCTCGCTCGAGTCGAGTGAACGTGTTTTGCTCATATCCACATAGATTATTTACTTATTTGTCCTTTGTTAAGTGTTTTGAAGTAAGGAATATTTGTAATATTTCATATATCGTCAGTTTCCTTTTGTCTTGTGATTGCACTAGTAGAGTTCAATATATAAACACCTCGGGTGCCTTTCATATCAAAATGAAGGTATAGAGAGAAAAGTTTAAGAGCGACTTTCTTATCATTCCCCATGAGGGGAAAATTTAGTGAGAAAATACTAGATTTAGAATTTTCTTATCAGTCTCTCATTTGTGCCCAAATTCTAGGTTTGCACGTTTGTATTTATGTTCTCCTCATATAGTGAAGTCCAGAATCCTCTGTTGGACGACGCCATCACGTTGATTGTGAGCCACGTAAAATATTTGTGTGTTGTCTTTCTTGTTTATTTTCTGTTAATACCTCACTGCTCACTATCGCGCTTCCGCATAGCTAATAACAATCCCACCTTGATATTTATAAGCCAATAATACAACATTTCGCATTTTGCCGCAAGAAATGGTGCAGTTCTAGTATGTACGGGTATTAATAATAAAATTAACAATTAGAGATGTAGCACTTAAATATGCGCTTCCGCAACACAGCATGTGGAGGGCAAAGCTTCAAAGGGCATGAATAGCGCTTATAATGAGATCCTTGCAAAGTTGGGAATACAAAAATAGTACTCTGTAGTACTATAGTGTCCACTATCCAGTCAGACCTGCCCCTCCTTTTGTCTTCTCTAAATGTTCCAAACCCATGGGAAGCCCATATCGCCTCCTATGGTCCTACCTGGTACGAAGTACCTCAACAAACCAAATCTCCCAGAAATGTACTATGGCTACATTGGTGTGCACCATATTAATTCCACATCCTACTCTAAAGGGAGAGAGAATTCACTTAAGTCGGAATTCCGCTACATTTAAGATCCTTCAATATCAAAATTGCATGCTCTAGGATATAAGTATGGTAGACAAGCTAAACCTCTCCTTTTAGACTTCTACTTTAGTATAACACAAGATTGACCCATGGCGACAACCTACTGCGAGGGTATACAACTAAATTCAGTGGCTCAAGAATCAATGTGTAGTCGTGTGGAGCTACTGTAAACCCTACAAATATAATTCACTGCAAAGGATTAAATTCTGCTGCTCTAACACCATGCTTACACTAATCAAATAAATACTAGCAAGGATAAAGAGTTGACTGATTACATACAGAATAGTATTGCTTCTACTTAACCAAAAAAAAAAAAAAAAAAAAATTTGACAACTTGAACATTAAGACTTTCAGCCATTTTCATCATCATCAATCATCATGAACACTTTCTCAGAATCAGACTAGTTCTCTGTTCTACTTTGAACATTGAGGTTTGAAGATGGAGTTTTTCCCTCTTTTACTCAAGGTTGCACAGTCTAATACAACATCACAAACATTATGTGGCAGATGAAAAAAGGCCATCAAACTATATAATGAACTTCAACATACAACCAAGACCAGTAAGATGGGTCTGTAGAAGTTTCTCCACAGAGTTTTACCGGTAGGGTCTGTAGGAAGGGCTGTACATGCAACTCTCGGCATACTTTACTAGATCATCTGGTTGTGGGAGACGAGTTGCAAGACCTGTAAAGCAGATGAAAGTGTTATAAATTACAATCCCAAACATCACGGAGAAACCTAATATTTTACAAGAGAAAAGAAACACACCAAGTTCATATGCCTTAGCCGCCACACTTGCTGCAATGTTGGCTGAGATTTTCCTGATATTTTTGAACGGAGGGTACAGCAGACCCTTAGCAAAGTGCTCCTCAGTTACTTGGGATGCCAAGGATTCCGCTGTACCACAAACAGATCTATCAAATCTAAGAAACCGATATGCAACCATAACTTTAAAAAATATTCCATTTAACGGAGGGAAACATTTTCACAAATTAAAGAAAGATTCAGGTGGAAAATAGAAAACACAACCGACACTTTTATTGCCGTAATTCCGACAATTTTTCCTTCAATACAGCATAATACCCTACTTTGCATTTAAAGCATGATCCACCCTCTAATGATTGGTCGGACACAGGCACCTTGCAATTTCGTAAAATTTTGTTTGTTTGGTTTACTGCAAAGCATCTAAACATCATGCTGTATCCATATGTGATATGTCCGAGGCGTCAACTAATCTACTTCCACAGACAAGAGTCAAAGAAACATAAATCCTTATTTCCTTTGTCTTAGTACCCCGGCGTCCTATTTACTGATTTCATAAAACAAACACTGCTAAAGAAAAGGGAAAGCATAACAAAATGAAGAGTTTTTCTAGTCAGCATGAGAGGAAGTGTATGCAAGCGAAATCAAGTAAACACTTACACGCAGCCAAAAGCATGTCATCATGAACACGGATAGCACCAGAAATTAATAAGCCAAGACCAAAGCCAGGGAAGATGTACGCATTATTTGACTGAGAAAGGAAACAAAACAACATCAGCCATTTCCATTTCTAGATAATAACTTTAACATCATCATTGAGTTATTGGTAAGAACCTGTCCAGATGTAAAAGTCTTCCCTTCGAAATCGACAGGATCAAATGGACTTCCACTTGCAAATATTGCACGACCCTACATGGTGTAATACAATAAATCATTTTTATGTTCCTGAAGGCACTCTAAAGTCTCAGTTTTACTCAGAAATCGCTAAACGTCAGATCCATTAATAGTTACCTTGCTCCATGTGTAAGCCTCCTCAGCTGTGCACTCTGATTGTGAAGTTGGATTAGACAGGGCAAGGATTATAGGTCTCTGCACGGAAGTCATATACAACTTAGTTGTTCTACTTCACCAAGCCTTTCCAAGAAAGGGGAGAAAAAGAGTACCATAAAACAAAACAATACCTCATTAAATGTAGCCATTGCCTCAACCACCTCCTTTGTAAATGTCCTTCCAACCCCCGATGACCCAATCAATACAGTAGGCTTCAAAGTCTAGACAGCAGAAAGAGAAAGTGTTAAAATGCTATCAGACCTCCAAGAATAGCATTTTACCAGGAGCGGGGCATAAGAAACTCACCTTGACAGCATTAAGTAGTCCCTTTATAGGTTCATGCTCATGAGCCCATGGCTTCTTGAAATGTTGTAGCGACTCCATTCGACTGTTGACTATAAGTCCCTGTTGACATAGTATAAGAACTATAAGCGAAAAATAGACAGACTAGAGACTTGATTCCGGAAAGGTACAGCACAGATTTTGAACCTTAGAGTCAACAAGCCAGATCTTTTTACGAGCCTCCTCAAGAGGTGTATTTGTCTGCATAAATAAGTAAGTATCAATCATTCGGTTTAATAAGTTTCAGAAGCTAACAATCATGCCGATATCAAGTGTACTTGTGCACTAACCTGCTTTGAGATTTCAAGAGCTATTAGCTCGGCTATACCAGTACCAGCCTGGAATCAAGGTAACCATGAGGATTAGGACATGCCCAGAAACTCACAATAAAAGTAAAAAAAGACAAGGAAAAAAGTATATGCCTGACTTGCTCACCAATTAACAGAGAGGGTTGACGAAGGGACCTAAAGTTGAGTAGCAACTTTCTAGTTCAATACCAACTCTTAACAATGCAACAATTCTGGTGAATAGAACAGAATCTAAGAGTAGAAAAGGTATAATCCAGGAATTGGGTAGACGTAAGACCTAAAGATGTGAATGATGCAGATATGGAAGCTTATCCTGCTGAGGATATGGTTACTCATCAACATAGAATATGGTACAAGTAAAATCAAGAACCTTTTAGTTTCCAAAATCCACCGGAGATCATTTGATATCTTAACAGTACCACCAAAGGTTGATGTATAGTAGGCACATACCTCACCCGCCCCGAGGAATAAGTAAGTATGGTCGGCTAATGGTTTCCCCAACACTTTCTGTGATGCAATGAGTCCAGCAAGCACCACGGAAGCCGTCCCCTATAACATTGATAGAACCAAATGTCATAAAAGAACTCAAATCTAAAGCTGAGGAGGATATATAACTACTAAACCACAATATACCTGTATATCATCGTTGAAGACAAGATGGGTGCTACCATATTTCGAAAGTAGATCGAATGCGTTATGGTTAGCAAAATCTTCAAACTGCATTAAATTAAGCACAAGATTAAAAAAGGTATTTATGACATACATGCACATCTAAGACAGAAAACCATTAATTCACTGGTATTATAATTAGTGCATCACTAAACTCACCTGAACAAGAACCTTCTCCCCATATATTTGCTTCACTGCTGTCATAAATTCGTGCATGAGTTCAGCATATTCCTGTATTAAACAACTTTATGGATTAGAAATTTATAGAACTCAAATGTAATGTCGTCATAGTAAGAAAGTAATATTCACAATCAACCACCTGCCCAGTTGCTCTTCTTTGCCGAAGCCCAATATAGAACTCATCTTTTAACAACTCCTCGTTGTTTGTTCCCACATCAATAGTGACCGGCAAGCACTGAAAAAATTAACTGTTATTCAGATTTTTGTCTCTTATGCAATTTTGAGTATTGTGCTAAGTGAAAGTAAATTTTTTATAATCAACGTTGATCTGACATGATTGAACCATGTTTGACTGGATGTAGAACATCTACTAATACATTCTACTGCAACTTATATGACAAAAAATATTACGACACAATGATTTAAGGATTGTCTATTGCGGGTATGCAGCCAAAAAGGTGAATAAGTAACCTGAGTGCAAGGGACAGATTACTTTGGCAGTCAATGAAAAGTACAGGTAAATAAAGGTAAGACCCGTCGCAAGAATCAAAAGGACGAGAAAAAGCATCCTGACTCCTGCAATCTGTGCCAAAAGGAAGTCTGGCCCGACCAGGACCACTGACCATTATGGAAAAACCTTGTTTTAAGTGTTTTAAAATTTAGATAACTGACATTATTATAGCAGCAGATGCAGATTCCATTCCATCCTTGGGAGTGGACGGGGCCTAAGCAAAACCAACACGACCAAGAAAGGTCCACGCACTCATACCATAATTCTGGAGCTCGGAGATAAATTTGTCTAGTCCATTAAGACATAAAAGAATGCGAAATCAAGGCACCATGTACAGAAGAGCACATACCGCTGAAGGACGAATACCACCAAGAGCTGTATAAAGAGCAAGCTTTCCAACTGGTATTCCCATTCCCTGAGAAAAAGTTCACCACTAAAATTAATCAACCTCATTCGTAGACCAGAGCTCTCGTCAATCATAAAGGCACTAAACCTTCTATTATCCACACTAAAGCCAACATAATGTCATATGAATTCTATCAAAACAATAGCTGACCTGGCAACCAAGATCCCCCAGACCTAATATCCGCTCACCATCTGTAACAACAATTACTTGGATGTGCCTCTCAGGCCAGTTCTTCAGTACTTCCAGGACTCTACCTCTGTACAAAATCCCAATCAAATTCTCATTAAAAAGCTGCAGGAGAACTTGCATTAATTCAAGCTCTACAGCATTGCATATAACCTATGATTTGAGCAAAAACATACTTTTCTTTCAAACTGATAAAAAGTCCCTGGGGTTGCCTAAAGATACACCCATATTTCTGACAAGCCTCACCAACAGTAGGGGTGTAGACCACTGGGAGTAGCTCTTCGACATTGTCAATGAGAAGCCTGTAAAATAGCTTTTCGTTTCTCTCCTGGAGAAGAAAATATTAATTAAAAACAGAAGAATAAATATAATCATGATGCTCTCCCAATTTGGTAAATTCAAAAGGGATGTGGATCCAATATCATCAGCTTATACTCCGGAAACAGTAAAGCTAGCACAAAAGGCAACACTAACAATAAGACGTCATATAAAGAAGAATTCAACACAAACTAAAGTAAATCACTCCCTCAAGCCCCCCCTCCCGACCAGAATAAAAGGTAACAGAGTGGTAGAAGAGAGAACTGTGTAGTGATTAATTAGACACCTGAAGATCCATCATGGCCATGTACTTTTGTAGAGGAACTTGATATTGCCGGATATTGTGTATCATTTTCTTAACCTGCACATTGATATTGGAGTGTGACATAAATTATTAAGAAAACAAAAGTACAACAGCTATCTGCAAAGTTAAGTAGTAGTGAACTATTTGAAAATTAACCTGGAGCGGTTGGTGAACAACGGCTGGGGGAAGAAGACCCCGCAAGTAGTGTGCATCTCTTTCCTTCTCCGTGAATGCAAGCCCTTTATTATGTCGAGGATCACGCAACAGCGAATAACCACTGCAACCAAGATAAGGATATTAATTTACTAATTTTTGCTTTTTATTTTTCATGGCCAGAGAAAGTTATATTATTGCCACATGAGAAGAAACTTGGATATTGTCATATGCACCATTAGAGAATATTATCTTCAAAAGAACATCTAAAAGCTAAAATAACTTTCCTTGTGTCTTCATAACCTTATTTTGGCCTAATGGCATGACATTATGAGATACATGTAGAACATACATGAATTTCTTAGCATCTTAATCATTTGGAACTCAACACCAGCTTATAAACAGTTATGACCATATACATCAGCAACGTATACATAGTCATGAGCACACAACATATAGAGATGACCAAGTCCCTAGATGTCATCGAACTCTAGGGTAACATGAGCAATCAAAAGTTCGGGAGGCAATAGAAGGGTGGAACCCGGCAAATTATTTGGTGCTCCCGGGAGCATGTGCTCCCACCCTATATTTTTTTGTAACCTTTTAGTGTTTTTCTCTTTTCCGGGAAGGTACAAAAAAAATGACAAAAGGTACAAGAAATTTAGGTGAGAGCACATGCTCCTGGGAGCATGGTATAGATTGTGGTGGAACCCCCCTTCCCCCAAGTCTTTTTTTATTGCCATGAAAATAACAAAAACTGAAATTTGAAGTCCTTTTAACTACTAAGCCATGTCCTTAGACCAATTATCACACTGCGAAACGACATACATGTATGCTCCAACTGATAAGGTAAAGAATGTTCTATGAACTACAAACTCAATAAGTTATTGGCCATACTCTTTCAGGAGACTGAAAGGAGCACTACTTTGCTAATTTTCCACTCCACCATAGATTATTTTAAGCAAAAGTCACCGCACATGAAACCAGAACCCAACCAAATTCACAGACTGCACAAATACGTAGAAATTGTATTTTAACCAGAAAAAACATCAAAACAAAACTTTAATACAAACTCAGTTCCAAGTTGTATGAACCTTCTCTTAAGTGTGCTTATGCTCTACTGGAAGACAAGTTCTAGTATTACACCAATAAAAAGTAGATATATTATCCCCAGTTAATGTTTGCTAACATACTACTTCACCTAAACTTAAAGAGTAAAATATTATAGAAGGCCTAGCATAAAAAACGATGCATAACCCAAAACAAGAGGCCAAAAGAATCCCCAACCACGAAAACTGAGAGAAATTTCTTAACCCAAGTGTCCACTGGTACAACTTGCGAACTCTACCCAACACAACAGTGTCAATATTTCAAATGCCTCAAGAAGACCCTAAGACATAATTGAATACTTGTATTTACTAGGCAAATGAAACATTTAAGACATCCATCCGAGCCTATCAGTAAATTGTCTACAAGAGGCATTAAAAAATACTATCCTTTTTATTGCCAACTTTCCTCTCTCAGAAACTATTAATCATATATGGCACAAAACTGGGATTCGGTCCACGTTAGACCGTCACTCCTCACATCTGAACTAAACTCGCAACCAAAATTATTAACACAAATTCATAACAAAGACATCCAAGCTAAATCAACTCAAGCTTCCTGCAAACCGTAACCAAATGAAAGATGTATATAGCCCTTTTCTTGGCCGTGCATGTGCATGGCTTCGTCTACTTTTATGATTTAACAAAAAAAATTGTCTCTCCCACAACTTTATGAAATATCAAACAGGTCTTCCAAAGTTCATCAAAGCACTAGTTCATGAAAAAGTTCACCTGAAATGATTTCGCAATTTGACATAAATAATTACTATCTTCCACCAAACTTTATTATAGCACAGCACAGCGTCAATTATTTCATATCAGACGTCACATACCAAATATAACATATTAGATATGCAAAATATCTCTTTTGACCAAACCAAACAAACAAAAAATAAAATAAACACCTGGTCTACCAAAACAAAATCTAACAAACATAGAAATCATCGATCATTTTATTTTCCATCTCTTATCTCACCTAGCAACAGAGAGAGCCCAAGGGGTAACAATCTGATCCTCCGTGGCAGAATCCTCACCGTACACATCTTCGACTCCACCACCAACAACAACCGTCGGTTTCTCGTTCTTCATCTCCTCCGTCAAAACAACACCATTTCCATCTTTCGCGGGGCCCACCGCGACCCGGACAAAAACCGGACCCCTCCTCTGCAAATGGGCCGACCCGATTGACCTCCCCGACACCCCTGCTGCATTATTCTGCAGATAAAAACATCACAACAATGATAAATTCAATTCCAGACCCAGATGAGAAATACAACGAATTATGCGAAAATGATTAAATGGGCAGTGATAAAAATGGGATTAATGAAATGGGTAGGAGTTAGATTACCAGGAAATTGGCTCTGTGTAAGGAGATCATGGTGGTGGTATTTTTAGAGAGAGAAAGTGGTGAGACAAAGTTAGAGAGAGAGGAGAAAAAGAGAGTTTAAGTTGGGTTTGTAAGTACTTAAATAGTTGGATGTCTTTTTCTTAGTTTAACACTTCAACTCTCTTCTCAACTCAACTGCCCCCTCTAATCTACTTGAGTTAGCTCAGAGACCAAGGTGCAGAGAATTTGTGGAAAAGAAACCGTGTGTCGTGAAATGTGATATAAATAGGCTTAAACTGGACTATCTTGTAAAGTAGTCGCTATTTTTAATGTGTTCCAGATAAATTTATAAATACGGAATACTTATGTTTATGTAATAGTGTGTTAATCACATACTAGATGAGCTATTAGATAAGCCATATATATATCAATGTGATAGATTTTGACTTAAGTGGTATAATTTAGTAAATTTTTGAGCATATTTTGAGAAATATTTAGAAGTCAAAATCTATCGTTATATATGAAAACGATAAGCATTTTATATAACTTAGATGGCGTTTGGTTGGGTGTAATCAAAGTTGTAATATTTCTTGTTAAGGAGCTTTAATTAGTGTACTTTTCGAAACTCTTTGACTTGTTGAAACTTTTTGGATTTAGTATTTAATAAATTAATAACATTTAAAACTTTATTTAATAATTTGGAAGTTTTTGGTACGTTGGGATTTTGAAAACGTCTATAAATTTTCGTACACGGAGTACACAACAAAGCAGTAGCAGATGACCAACGTTTTAAATTTAGCTGAATGTAAGTGTTAATAATGTAATTTGTGTTTATATGCATGCAGTTGGAAATGTTAGGAAATAACGAAGATGGCACGAATTTGTCCACTTGTCTGAGATTATGATCCTATGGGCCCCCAAGACAGTGGGGGGCTTTGAGAATTAAGATCTCGCTTTTGTCACTGTAGGAGCAGTGCTGCAGTGATCAGTGTGGATGGAAGATGGAGGGTTGAGATGCTTTCTCAAGGGTGGTTGGGATTTTTGACACACGTGGAGGATTGTTCTTCATAAGAGCAAAGAGCAAAAGCAGTAGAAAGCACTTTCATGACTACGTCAGTTTATTAGGCTAATTTGTGTTTGATCTTAGTGATCAGTAGGTTGCCAACTCTACCTGGATGGTTGGTATATCTCAATTACGATTTCTTGCATAATTGGGTCCTTAACCGTAATTGTTCCTCTCCTTAATATAGTACTGTAGTAGTGAACTGGTGATAATATATCATATTTTTTGACAAATATTAATCGAAATAATATATTGTTCTTAGAAAAAAGCAATATATCCTTATGCGTTGGGATCCTCTAAAGTCTAAAAACAACTCTATAGTGTACAGTTTCCCTAAACTAATAATAATTTACTTTACACTTTTCCCCTTTTGGGTGTTTTGGACATGCACCCCACTTTTCATGCTACTAATTATAGTAAACTCTAGCTGCCAACTCTATAAAAATAAACTCTAGAGGATTTAAGCCCCCAAGAATATAAAGTGGGAGTTTGACAATAAAAGAGACACAAATTTGCTAAAATATAAATTATGCTGTATAATAGTCTTACAGTCATCATGAAGTCCATGTTGCATATATGAGCCAATGGTAGCCAAAACATTTCACTAGAAAAGTTTCTTGAAAATGTGCGATCTCTATATTTGACGAGTTTATTATGCAATTTAATGCAAATCATCATATCACAAAAGTTTTTTTTTTTTTTTTTTATGTTATTGACAAGGTCGACCCTTAATTACTCCCAAATGATACCGAAGCACTCCAAGATGCTCGTTTGACCTCCTGTTTAACAGTTTCTTGTCCTTATCTTAACTATACCTCTCGGGATTTCGCGGATCTGAAGAAGGATTGATAAAAGTAGCCCAACTACGAAAATAATATCTACAAGACAATATATCATGTTGTATAGAATGCCATTAACTATTTGTTCAACCTCTTGAGCTCACCTATGAGTTTCTCTAGAAACAAAAGAGGAATGTGTAAGGCTACTTAGGTGTGATACCCCACATTTGAGATTGAGGATTGATAAGTGCTTAAGAGGATTGATAGAATACTCATACCAACAAGATGCATCTTTTTTTCAGGGAGCCCATTTTCTTGGAAACTCCACAGTTAAGCGTGCTTGGCTGGGAGTAGTATAAGGATGAGTGACATCTATAAAGTGCATTGAAAAGACCTGTGTTGGTACAGTGGGGTCAATACACAGCCTGTAAAGCCACATTTGATGACATTGACCAGCTCGCAAGGGGTTGGGGTGTTACATTAGGACATTGATGTTAGCGGTCTCCACCGATCAATCAAATGATAAAAAAAGATGATTAAGAATCTCATAGTCAATTGAACATCATGATATATCAAATCCAGAATTTTTTAAGAGTTATTTTTTTAAATATAGCAAACAAGTCAAAATGCCCCAATATTTTTCTTTTTTAAATAGAATGCTACCGAGGTCGATTTTTTGACTTAAAATGTTCTTAATAAGTACGAATGTTAGGGAAAAAAAAAAATGAAATTTCGGCCTGAACATGAATAAAGAAGAGAAGTGTAGAGGGGTCTCCCCAAGGTATTTGAATGATTTTAGATGTGATCGTGGCCTCGTGGGTGGTATGGAAAAAAAGGTAAGATAGGTAGAGATAGGATTTTATTTTAGGGGTCAAAAACACAGTTTGCCGTAAATTGGCAATGTTATGTGCGCCACCTATACCAATGGTATAGGTGCTTTGCACCGATGGTCACCGGTGTTTTATTCTTTTCTTTTGCGTCTTGAAGGTAGAATTAGACTAGGAACATATAAGGCCTAAGAAAATTTTGGATTTGATCTGGCACATTCAAAATGGTTAAAACCACGCAGCTAAGTATAAGCATGCATAATTCAATTAATATAGATGGTGATGTCAACAATATCTCTTCATCAAGTTTGGTCAATTTCAATTCAACAATTTTCAGTTCAGTTCAATTCATTTACATTTCATTTAATTCAGTTATGCCAATTTCGTCAAAAAGATCTTCAACATACACCGCTCAAATCATTGGTTCTCCTATAAAGTTAATCCTTTTTATGTTCGTATCTACAGAACCTTAAATCCATAGCTGCGACTTCACAGTCCTAAGAGAGAGGGTCTACACAAAAACTTGGTACAATATAACATCCTTAAGGAAATATGCAAGAATGAATCAAATCCCCAACAAGAGCTATAGTGCGAAACGAGCCCAACAAACAATGGCAAGTAATTCATCTACAAAGATGGAGAGAAGAAGGGGGGAAATTTCACATGGTTGCAGTACTTGCAGATAATCTCAAAGCTTCTAATTTGATCTCCCACATGTCATGCATGAACAGAACCATGACTAGTTAACTTTTTAACCTCACTCCAATCAGTACCAGAGTATGACAGATCCTTTTGAATATAGCTACTTATCTACTATTAACTTCTGAAAGAGCAAACAACCATGAGATCTGTTCAAATTAGGAGAACTTGGAAGAAAACAATAGGAGGCACTACAGCTCTATCATATAATCCAAAGAGGATGATGACCGAACAAGAAGTGAAATAAGAAAATAGAGTGCCGGTGTCAAGACGCTGAAAAACAAACTCTGGATAGAACAAGAAAAGTTCCACAAAATGATACTCCGTATATCAAGAATCTACTGTAGTTATCATTTGCCACACCCCATCAACAGCTTCATTCCACAATGAAACATTGTTGTTGCCATCAGCCACAGCCAAGATGTTCCCTGTTAGCGACCATGAGACCCTCCAGACTGGAGTCTTGAAGTCATTCAACACCCTGCCTTCCCACTTATCACCTTCCCCAGCCACAGTCCAAATGATCACCTTTCCATCCTGAGAAGCACTTGCAATTGTGGATTTCGGCAGACCCAAATTTGGTGCCCAAGCAACATCCCTAACCCAATCAGTGTGCATTTGGAGAGCCGGGAAACAGTCCATCCGCCACATTCCATTAGAAAGCTTCCAGATCTTCACTGTATTGTCACAACCCCCAGAGCAGAGCTTTTGGACCGGATCCTGCAAACCTGCTCCCACAAGAGAACCAGGGGCAGTGGCAGGTGCCCATGAAACAGAAGAGACACCGACTGGGTGTGCTTGGTCTATCTTTGTTGAATCCCATCCCTCATCTGACCTCGCAGTGTAGACCATGATATCACCGTCAGATGAGCCACTTGCAAGCCAAAGCCCAAGCTCATGCGGTGCCCAACAAATCGAGTTAACCGATGACTTGTGATCACCAAAAACATGAGCCTGTGACCATTCATTCTGATTCCCTTCCTTCCACACTATGACCTTCCCATCATAAGAGCACGAGGCCAGTATAGACCCGAACCTAGGGTGCGCCCACGCAACCTGCCAAACTGGACCTTGATGACCACTCAATGTAGCAAGGTGCTGCTGAGAATTATTGCTCACCCCAATTATCTTGATTGTATGGTCAGATGAAGCAGTGGCTATACGCTTGCCATAGTAATCCATTTGGAAATCATGAACAGTGTCTTCATGACCCGTTTCGATCTTCTGTACACCCATCCTTCTTTGCCTTCACTCCCTCAAAATCAACCTACTCTAGTATGTTCAGATTGTCTGTATTACAATCACAATTGCCAATTGTCAGGAAAATCGCAAACGCCGAAACCATTATAAGAAATTTCACACATGTCCTCATGAAACAAGGTTCCCACAATTGGACCTGCCAAAATGGACCCAACCCAAAAACTCACAACCAACTATTCTGGGTCATGAACATGATTATCCGACGCAAAGCGCGAATCACCCAGGTAACATATAACTAAAAATGGGACTTGAACTAACGAACAATCCTAGTCAACCTGCACCAAAACCGAACCCAACCCAAAGTTACTGAGCCCAAACCCAACACGCCCAGCCCATTAGACAAAATTTATCCGCAATGCAACATAATCCCACTATTCGGCTGAGAAATAGACCCCTGAGAAATAGACCACACCAGAAAACCCACCATCCGAAAATTCCGCGTCATGAAATAATTTATGACCCGAAACACGAACAACTCGCTAAAACATTACTAATAGTAGGACTTGACCCATTAAACAACCCAAACCCAACATGCATCTTACCCTAAGTTACCGAACCCAAACCCAACCCACCCGCCCCATTTTACAGGTCTACACGCAATGCATCGTAATTAATGATCAAAATAGACAGCTCTAGCCACAAAGTCCCACTATTCGACCGCTCGAAATAGACCCGAAAAAAAAAACACCATCCGATAATTCTGGGTCATCAACAAGATTTTTGACATGAGACCCGAACGACCCGCTAAAGTATAACTAAAAGTGGGACTTGACCTAGTGAAGAACCCGAACCCGACCTGCACCGCACCCGAAGTTAAAATAGACCCCACCAGAAAACCCGCCATCCGAAAATTCTGGGTCATCAACATAAATTTTTTGACCTCATACCCGAACGACTTGCTAAAATACACAAATTTTTTAAAAAGACGGTCTAATTTGACGGGTCACGGATTGAGTTAAAGTGGTCACTATTTATTAACACTATGATGAATGTGGCCCGAATTAAGTCAAACAGTGACCACTTTAAGACCGTCTAAATTTAACTCAGAATTAGACCGTCTCATACAAAACTTTCCGGCTAAACTATAACTAAAAGTGCGACGACCGAACCCGACCTCACCGTACCCGAAGTTACCGAACCCACCAGACCCATTTGACAGGTCTACGCCCACAATGCATCATAATTTACAATCAAAACACAGTCTAACAAAGTCAATGCCATCTAAATCAGTACAAAATATTAATAACAAACGAAAACCCATAATTCCTATACATATATCCATCCTTCTAATACACAAACAATACTATTATCATGCTTGATCATCAATTTTGCAAGAGTGAAATATAAATGATATAGATGAAAAAAATTACAAAATCAATATTTTTTTTGTAATAATCATCATAAACCATGGATTAAAGTGTGAACTTTACAAAAAATCAATGAAAAGGGAAGGCAAACCTTGATTGTGTTCGTGGATGATGAGAGTCAAATTGAAGTCGTGGGTTGGTGATGCAACATTTTGACGCTGTGTTAAATTGTGAAAGTCAACTGTATGCTTTTTTTTTTTTTTTTTT